>JAKOGI010001910.1:60000-165261 GCA_029747015.1 Carnegiea gigantea
AATTTTTTTAAAAGTATTTCATACTTCACAAAGCATGTTTTGCATAAATAAGTTAAATAAATGCATTAAAATGTGATTAGATATCAATATGACTACTAACACCACAAATAACCTTAAGGTATGTTATCTTATCATCGTAGTTCCCCGATGCAGGTACTTACAATACAAGTTTAGCTCACCTTTTAGCTCCCAAGGGAGGAAAGAAGGAAAAAGGTAAAGGAAAGGCTAAGAAAAAGAGGAAAAAGGGGGAAGATATAGTCTTGCATCCTTTAGGCGCACCTCATCCCCTTCGAGGCGCTAACCCGATAGCCTCACGCCGAGGCGCGCCTAGGCGTGCCTCTGGCGGGCTTTTTTAAACTAAGTTATATAGTTCAGTCTTATGTTTGGTTTTATATGATAGAATATTAAATTCACAAGAGGTTAGCTATTAGTGTCCAAGTGACTAATCTTTGAGGAAATTAGAGACATTTTCAAGAGTCTCTGTACCAATTTAGTGAGACTCTTTATTAAACATGTTTTCAATAGCTCCTATACCCAATAACATTCTTTATAGTCCCATTTATTTGGCGTGGATTTTAATGTAACGCAATCAAAAATATGGGACTTCCATAATTTGTGATGTTGGGTTATGAGATTGAAAGGGCAATATTAGCCTTGATCAAGAATGTTTGAAGCTATTAATTAATTAATTTCATCACCCATATACTTGATAAAGTTAACTGAATTCAAAGTTACCAAGTAAATATGATCAACATCTTCAAAAAAATTGTTTGATTGTGATATGTATTTTACACTCTTTGAACATTAAAATGTAGTGAATGTTAATAGTTTGTGGGAGTAAAAATATACATATTACACTAACAACTATGAGGTAAAAATAATGTCTTGCTGATATAGCTCCACCAGTGCCAAAATAACAATAAAGCCTAAAATATGCTTTAAAGAAGTTATTATTATATATTTCAATTACAATGAAATAGCATAATTTATTTTTTAAAAAAAATAAAATTAAAAAAACTTCGTGCGAACCACGGCCCATACTAGTAAGGATACCAAAAATGAATAGTAAACAAAGATCCAAATGCCATTGCATTGCAAAATATAAGTCCATAAACAAAAGGTGCCTGCAAAAACCAAAGAAAATAAAAACCCTACCCTCACCAACATCAGTGCTTGTCAAGGCACATCAGCTATCTAACTTCCAAAAGCAGTAGATTGAAACAGAGAATGAGCATCTAGTGTTATGGTTAGCGTTTGACAACAAGCGAAATAGATGCTACCCATGACACTCTTTTACTAGAGTCTAGAGTTGACACACCCAACTCAAGCAGCCAAGATGGACATAAAAGCTTAGCTCTTCAAACTCATATATCAAGGCATCTCAGGTCAGTTAACAATGCAAGGCCCATCTCAGAAGAACCCATAATTCTGGAAACAGATTGTCCATGTTCAGGAAACATGGAAAAACAGAGGAATTCTGGCGGCTGTTTCTCCCTAGAAAAAGGACTGGGTCACAGTTGAAGAGTGAGACCCAAACAATGGACCCAAACTTACAAAAGACCCTCTTGCACCCCATTTCTCAACAATCAAACAATTCCCATATAGAATGCTTTTCACCCTCAAACCTTATCAAACCACTATCTCTCTACAGTCAACGAAAATTCTAACTTGATAATAGCCTGGCCACCCCAACATGACAAACCAGAGATAACCTGACTAGAAACCCAACCTAATCCAAAATCTTACCCGCCTCAATACGACTCTAACTGCTGTTAACCTGAGTCTAACACAAATTTTCGAGGTCTACTGACGGTCACAGAGTCCAAATTACACAAAATCACTAACTAGTATTCTTAGAGTCTAAAAGTCTAATCAACTCTAACCTGATGAATCTGAGATAGCCCGATGAGAAACCCAAACCTAATCGAAAAATTTACCCGCCTGAATACAACTCCGGCTGTATTTAATCTGAGTATAACAACAAATTTTCCGGGTCTACTTACAGTCACAAAGTCCAAATCACACGAAGTCACTAACTAATTTTCTCAGAGTCTTATGCAAGCAAAACTTAAGTTCAAATAAAGAGGGGGATTAGGAGGTTGAATCAATCAAATCAAATCGACCAACAAACACAATAACAGGAAATTCAAGAAATTAAGAAATTTGATGTGAATTCAAGAGAAAGAGATATTACTCTTACAGATATTGACGTGGGTTGGAAGAGTAAGGGCGAACATCAGCAACAACACCAGCGAATTTCAAAAGCAAATCAAAATCCTAATGCAGAACCCTAATCATGCCTGAAACGAAGAATTACTTAAGAGAATCCGCCATGAAAACAACGACCATCATCTTCCTTGCGTCCAAAATGCAAAATCCACTCGCCTTCGCTCAACAATTCAAAACCTAATCGACCTTCAGCATGGAAGAAGAAGACAATCAAAAGAGAAGGCGGGAAAACAAAAAGGGACGGATGGGAGAAACAGGACAAGAGTGAATCGTCAGGAACAGTGCGGGCTTATCTATAATGCTTTTCCGGGAGTCGGATGAACGGCTGGGATAAGGAGGTAATGAAATCAACGGCGTAGATTTAGTATTCGACTGTCCGTTGCATTCACGCCGTTTTGCTAAGTCGGTTCCTTTTTTTAAAATTTAAAAAAAAGCATTTATATTAATTTTTTTAACCACAATAGGGATGGGCACGGGGCAGGTTCTGGGCAGGTTGAGTTATACGCGCACCCATACCCATTTTCAAAAGTTATACCCATATCTATACTTATACCCATCGGATTTTGGATGGTTGTACCCATACCCATGTCCATCGGGTTTTTCGGATTTACAGCTTTTATTCGGATATATATAGAGTATACAAAGTATCACCCATATTCAACCTATATTTGCATACACGATATATTTGATTAGCAATTTCAAGCGACGCTACTAGAATTCATGTCGAATAAACTCACGGAAGTTAAAAATGTAAAAAAATTTAATTTTTTATTTCTACATAAATAAACACTATATACTTAGAGTTTCATACCAAACATTTATTTTTAGATTTTACCGTATTTTGATCGCCTTTTATTAGCAAATTGGATACACAATCAGGTATGGGTTTTAAGAATCCATACTCATACTCATACCTATTTCCAAACGTAATACCCATACTCGCCCCATATTCATTTTTTTTATAAGTTCTCGTACCCATACCCGTTATAAATGAGGCGGGTTCAGGACAGATTTTTCGGATTCGGGTGCAACTCCCATCCCTCACGACGAATGTTCAAAAATCAGAACAACGGAAAACCGGGGCTGCATTTGTAATATATAGAGCGCTTTAGAGGGAAAATTTAAAAAAAAAAAAAAAGAAAGATAACAAGTTCATAGAACAATATCAAAGCTTACACCATACAGTCTAGTGTATGTACTCCCATTTAATACTTAAGCAATTATATATTAAAATATAAAATATATGACAAATACACCGCAAAATATATATAAAAAGTAGATATGGGAGCATGTACTCCTGAGTGTGCATAGTAATTTGTCGAACAATATAGATTATATTTTATTTCTATCATTTATCAGAAAAATCAACTACTATTTGAAAAATAAGAATATAGTATTCTATTAATTTTTTTCTCATTTTTTTCTCAGATTGAGCACTCCGTTGTTGAATAATTATCGAGGCTTGATTAATGAATAATGTCCCATACTCTCTCTGTCCCCAAAAAATTGTCCTGCCTGGGGAATGAAGTTTTTTAAGAATGCATTATTTAATGTACTATTTTTTTTATCTTACAAAAAATAGAAGATTATTAATACTAATAGTAATAAGACGCAACTTTATTTTGGAGCTTTCATAGAAGGGAAACAGGACAAACATTTTGGGAAGAATGGAGTATTAAAGAAGTGTATACTGGAAGTAAAAAATCCATAACAAATAAGAGCAGGAATACTCTACATATTATTTAGACCATAATGTGCCTGACTTCATGAGCTCTTAAAAGAGGCATAACAAAAATGTCACCAAGCTTTAAACAAGCTTAGAGATGTTTTTTAGAGTACTTCGCAACAACTTAATTTTTTTTTTTTGAAAAGTAAATTATTTTATTACTTCCAAAATTTACATCAGGTGCAAGTAGGATCATATAGCTCAATCTTGTTCAAATCTACATAAGAATTTACTCTTCACAATCAGAAAATACACTTCCCATCAACTAAAAACTCATTTACGAACAGAGCAAAGAGGTTATACGCTCTTGGTTGTCTACTTACTTCTCCTTTGATGTGTAGATTTACTGTAATGCTCTTCACTAGTGTGGGGCTTATTGTTGGAACTTAGTTGCTGTTTCTCTATTATTTGACTTAATCTTTTTCAGTTAGAGTCAAGATTAGTTTGTTCTGATTTTCAGGAATTAGTGGATAATAAGTTCTGATTTTTAGGAGCTAGTGGAATAGTGTGTGTGTGTGCGTGTGTGTGTGTGTGTGTGTGTGCTGATTATGGGTTGTTTTGGGTTGTACTTTTAGTATATTTTTTGTTCTCTGTTTGCCTATAAAATTGGCTTCAAAATCTGAATGAAATACCCAGCTTTGGCAGTCATCTCTCCTCTCCTTTGCATATCCAAATTTTAGTTCTCAGCTTATAATAGTGGTATCAGAGCTTCGTTGATAGAATTATCTCCCACATCAAAAAAAGGTAGCAACCCTACTCTATTCCCGTCCTCTTCATGGCCTCTGAAAACAATTCTATTCAGCCATTTATACCTTGTTTTGATAGTTTCTATGATCATTGGAGCACATTGATGGAGAATTTTCTTTGATACAAAGAGTATTGGTCGTTGATGGAACCTGGAATTTAAGAGCCGTAAGAAGGGAAAAAGTTGACAGAAGCTCAACTAAAAGCACTGGAAGCAAGACGACTAAAAGACTTGAAGGTGAAGAATTACCAATTTCAAGCAATTGACCGTCCTACTTTGAAAACGATTCCTTGCAAGGAAACTTCCAAAGATATTTGGAACTCTCTGAAGAAGAAAAATCAAGGCTGTGAAAGGGTGAAGCGTGCACAGCTTCAAGCCCTGAGAAGAGAATTCGAATATCTCCAAATGAAAGATGGAGAATCTATTACAAGTTATTGTGGTAGGGTGAGCAACAAGATGCGAATTTATGGGGAGAAAATGGTAGATGCCACCATTGTGGAGAAGATATTACGCGCATTGGCACCAAAGTTTGATTACGTCGTTTGTTCAATTGAAGAATCAAAGGACTTTAATTCTTTATCCCTCGATGAACTACAAAGCTCTTTGTAAGTTCACGAACAAAAGATAAATAGAAGCTCTATAGCAAAGGAGCAAGCACTTAAAGCTATTGCCAATTCTCGTTCTCATTCCAATAGTTATCAAGGATGGGGAAGAGGCCGCAGAAGAGGCAGAGGAAGAGGCAGAGGATATGGTGATACTAGAGATGGCAACAAGCATTACAAAGCCTATGAAGCACAATCTCACAATAAAGGTAACCAAAAATTTAACAAATCCAAGATAGAATGCTTTAGATGCCATAAATTCGGTCATTATGCATATGAATGTTACACTAAGCAGCCTAATGATAAATGAAAGGAAGAAAGTGCAAATTTTGTGGAAAACAATGAAATAGAAACTTTATTGATGGCTGTCCATGATGGGAACGAACCTGTAGATCAATTCTGGTATGTGGATACAGGGTGTAGTAACCACATGTGTGGAAGTCACTATATTCTACCTTAAATGAAGACTTCTATTCTACTCTGAGTTTTGGTGATTACTCAACTGTAAAAGCAATGGGTAGAGGTGATGTCAGGATTAGAATTCGGAATGGTTTTGTTGAAACAATTTCGAATGTTCTTTATGTTCCAAACTTAAAGAGCAACTTGTTGAGCGCGGGTCAATTAGAAGAGAAAGGGTATATTATTACACTTCAGAATGGTGTTTGTGAGATTTATGACCCTATGAAAGGAGCTATTGTTGTCATGAAAAAAAGTTCAAACAGGTTGTATCCGCTGAAGACTGAAGGTGTTCAATCTTGTTTGATGGCTGAAGCAAGGGAACGTTGGTGGTTACGGCATTACCGTTATGGTCATTTGAGTTTTGGAGGACTGAAAACTCTTTATCAGAAAAACATGGTTTCTGGGCTTCCTCAAATTGTTGCTCCTTCCAAGATATGAGAAGAATGTGTTGTTAGCAAACAACATCATTCTCAATTCCCTCAAGGAAAGTCATGGAGAGCAAAATGTGTTTCGGAGTTGGTTCATTCTGACATTTGCAGACCAATTAATCCAATTTCTAATGGAGGTAAATGATACCTTATCTCTTTCACTGATGACTTTTCTCCAAAAACTTGGGTGTACCTTATACAGGAAAAGTCACAAGCTTTTGCTGCATTTAAAAGCTTCAAGGCTCGTGTAGAGAATGAGAAAATCCATCAAGACTCTTCTAACTGACCGAGGCAGTGAATATTGCTCAAAAGAATTTGAAGCATTTTGTGCAGTCTAGGGCATTCAAAGAGAACTGCAGCAGCATACACACCACAACAAAATGGTGTCACAGAGAGGAAGAACAGAACCATTCTCAATATGATTAGAAGCTTACTTGCAACAGAAAGGATTCCGAAAACATTCTGGCCAGAAGCTATGAACTGGAGCATACACATCCTGAATAGATTTCCCTATTTTTGCATTTCTGAATATGACACTGGAGGAAGCTTGGAATGGACGAAAGCCAAGTGTTGAGTATTTTAGAATTTTTGGCTGCATAGCTTATGCACATGTCCCAGACCAGAAACAAAAGCAGCTTGATGATAAAAGGGAAAAACGTATATTCTTGGGTGTTAGTGACATATCCCAAACATACAAATTGTTCAATCCCTTGATAGGAAAAATAGTGACGAGCAGAGATGTTATTTTTGATGAAGAAACTGTGTGGGACTGGACTAGGCAGCAACCCGAGCAACCTGATCAAGTGCTACCTGAAAATGATATTTAAGAAGCTCCTCCTGCACTTGAGAGCTCCCCAGAAAATCTAGAAATGGGTGCTGCAATTTCTAGTCCTGAAAATCCAGAAACAAAAGAGGAGGAAGAAACAGAAGCTACTGATGCAGTAGCTCAATCACTTCGCTGTGCTCGAAAAAGGCCAGCTTGGATGCAAGACTATGAAGTAATAGGACTTCATGAGTCCGAAGATGTCACTTACTTTGCTTTGTTTATAGATTGTGACCCCACAACATTTGAAAATGCAGTAAAAGAAGCAAAATGGAAGAAGGCGATGGATGCTGAGATTGAATCCATTGAAAAGAATGACACTTGGGAACTAACTGACATTCCCAAAGGCCATAAGACAATTGGTGTCAAGTGGGCCTATAAAACAAAACTGAAAGATAATGTAGAAGTCGACAAGTCCAAGGCAAGGCTAGTGGCAAAGGGATACAAGCAGGATTGTGGAGTTGATTATACAGAAGTTTTTGCTCCTGTTGCAAGGCATGACACCATCAGATTGGTGATTGCCATAGCAGCACTGAATTCTTGGCCTATTTTTCAGTTGGATGTTAAATCGGTATTCTTGCATCGAAGCTTAGAAGAAGAGGTATTTATAGAACAACCTCCTGGTTATGTTAAGGTCGGAAATGAGCATAAAGTTTATAAACTGAAAAAGACTCTTTATGGACTAAAACAAGCTCCACGAGCTTGGTATAGTCGTATTGAGACTTGCTTTGTCAAAGTAGGTTTTCAGAAACGTCCTTATGAGCATACTTTGTCAAAATTGGAGACAGAGGTAAATTGCTCATTGTTTGTCTATATGTTGATGATCTTATATTTACCGGGAATAATGGTGCTATGTCTAATAAATTCAAGAAGTCCATGATGAAAGAGTTTGAAATGACCGATCTTTGGTAAAATGCATTACTTCCTTGGCTTAGAGGTAGTACAATTTGATGATGGAATCTTTATCTCTCAAAAGAAGCATGTGCGGGAAATACTGGACAGGTTCAAGATGAAGGATTGTAATTCCACAATTACTTCGGTTGAGTTTGGCCTGAAATTACATAAAGATGAAGAAGGGGAGAAAGTGGATAGCACAATGTATAAGCAAATAGTAGGCAACTTGATGTACTTAACTGCTACAAGGTCAGACATTATGTTTGCAGTGAGTCTTATGAGCAAAGATATGGAGAATCCAACTACAATGCATATGCTTTTTGCTAAGAGGATCCTTCGATACTTGCAAGGAACCAAGGATTTTGGGCTATTCTACAAAAAAGATGAGAAATCATATTTGATTGGCTTCACCGATAGTGATTATGCAGGGGATTTAGATGGAAGAAGGAGTGCTTTTGGTTATGTGTTTATGCTTGGAACAATGCCTATTTCATGGTCTTTAAAGAAACAGTCCATTGTCACTCTGTCAAGTACTAAAGCAGAATTTGTGGCTAATACAGCATGTGTCTGTCAAGCAATTTGGCTGAGAAGAATTCTTAAAGAGTTACGATGCAAGCCATGCAAAGCTACTACAATTCTTTATGACAACAATTCTGCCATCAAGTTGTCTAAGAACTCGGTGCTACATAGAAGAAGCAAGCACATCGATGTTAAGTACTATTTGTTGAGCGATCCTTGCAAAACCGGAGCAATTGAGTTGATGTTCTGTCGTAGTGAAGATCAATTGGCAAACTGTTTTGCAAACCCCCTCAGATGTTTCCGGTTCCAAAATCTAACGAGGTCAATGGGCATTGGCATCATGGAAGAGTTTGAAAATTAACTGTAAACTGAAGCTTGATAGCTTTCAGTTTAACGGGGGGACTGTTGGAACTTAGTTGCTGTTTCTCTGTTATTTGACTTAGTCTTTTTCAGTTAGAGTCAAGATTTGTTTTGGGTTGTTTTGGGTTGTACTTTTAGTATATTTTTTGTTCTCTATTTGCCTATAAAATTGGCTTCAAAATCTGAATGAAATACCCAACTTTGGAAGTCATCTCTCCTCTCCTTTGCATATCCAAATTTTAGTTCTCAGCTTATAATAGTGGTATCAGAGCTTCGTTGATAGAATTATCTCCCACATCAAAAAAAGGCAGCAACCCTATTCTATTTCCATCCTCTTCATGGCCTCTGAAAACAATTCTATTCAGCCATTTATACCTTGTTTTGATGGTCTTTATGATCATTGGAGCACGTTGATGGAGAATTTTCTTTGATACAAAGAGTATTGGTCATTGATGGAACCTGGAATTGAAGAGCCATAAGAAGGGAAAAAGTTAACAGAAGCTCAACTAAAAGCACTGGACGCAAGACGTCTAAAAGACTTGAAGGTGAAGAATTACCTATTTCAAGCAATTGACCGTCCTACTTTGCAAACAATTCCTTGCAAGGAAACTTCCAAAGATATTTAGAACTCTATGAAGAAGAAAAATCAAGGCTCTGAAAGGGTGAAGCGTGCACAGCTTCGAGCCCTGAGAAGAGAATTCAAATCTCTCCAAATGAAAGATGAAGAATCTGTTACAAATTATTGTGGTAATGTGATGGAGTTGAGCAACAAAATGCAAATTTATGGGGAGAAGATGGTAGATGCCACAATTGTGGAGAAGATATTATGTGCATTGGCACCAAAGTTTGATTACGTCATTTGTTCGATTGGAGAATCAAAGGACTTAGATTCTTTGTCCCTCGATGAACTACAAAGCTCTTTGATAGTTCACAAACAGAAGATAAGTAGAAGCTCTACAGTAGAGAAGCAAGCACTGAAAGCTACTATCAATTTTCATTCTCATTCCAATAGGTATCGAGGGAGGGGAAGAGGCCGCAGAAGAGGCAGAGGAAGAGGGGGAGGATATGGTGATACCAGAGATGGCAACAAGCATTAGAAAGCCTATGAAGCACAATCTCACAGTAAAGGTAACCAAAAATTTAACAAATCTAAGGTAGAATGCTTTAGATGCCATAAATTCAGTCATTATGCGTCTAAATGTTACACCAAGCAGCCTAATGATAAATGAAAGGAAGAAAGCGCAAATTTTGTGGAAAATAATGAAACAGAAACTTTGTTGATGGCTGTTCATGATGGGAACGAACCTGTAGATCAATTCTGGTATGTGGATACAGGATGTAGTAACCACATGTGTGGAAATAAGTCACTATATTCTACCTTAAATGAAGACTTCTGTTTCACTGTGAGTTTTGGTGATTGCTCAACTGTAAAAGCAATGGGTAGAGGTGATGTTAGGATCAGAACTCGAAATGGTTTTGTTGAAACAATTTCAAATGTTCTTTATGTTCCTAACCTAAATAGTAATTTGTTGAGTGCAGGTCAATTGGAAGAGAAACCGTATATTATTACACTTCATAGTCGTGTTTGTGAGATTTATGATCCTATTAAAAAAGGAGCTATTGTTGTTGTGAAAAAAAAGTTCAAACAGGTTGTATCCACTGAAGATTGAAGGTGTTTAATCTTGTTTGATGGCTGAAGCAAGAGAACGTTCATAGTTATGGCATTGTCGTTATGGTCACTTAAGTTTTAGAGGACTGAAAACTCTTTTTCAGAAAAACATGATTTCTGGGCTTCCTCAAATTGTTGCTCCTTCAAGATACGTGAAGAATGTGTTGTCAGCAAATAACATCGTTCTCAATTCCCTCAAGGAAAGTCATGGAGAGCAAAATGTGTTTTGGAGTTGGTTCATTCTGACATTTGCGGACCAATTAATCTAATTTCTAATGGAGGTAAATGATAATTTGTGATCTTCGCTGATGACTTTTCTCGAAAAACTTAGGGTGTACTTTTTATAGGAAAAGTCACAAGCTTTTGCTGCATTTAAAAGCTTCAAGGCTCGTGTGGAGAATGAGACAGGAAAATCCATCAAGACTGTTCGAACTGACCGAGGCGATGAATATTGCTCAAAAGAATTGGAAGCATTTTGTGCAGTCCAGGGCATTCAAAGAGAATTGATAGCAGCATGCACACCACAGCAAAATGGTATCTCAGAGAGGAAGAACAGAACTATTTTCGATATGGTTAGAAGCTTACTTGCAAGAGGAAGGATTCCGAAAACATTCTGGCTCAAAACTGTGAACTGGAGCGTACATATCCTGAATAGATTCCCTACTTTTGCAGTTCTGAATATGACACCGGAGGAAGCTTGGAGTGGACGAAAGCCAAGTGTTGAGCATTTTAGAATTTTTGCTTGCATAGCTTATGCATATATCCCATACCAGAAATAAAAGCAGCTTGATGATAAAAGGGGAAAATGTGTATTCTTGGGCATTAGTGACACATCCCAAACTTACAGATTGTTCAATCCCTTGACAGGAAAAATATTGACGAGCAGAGATGTTGTTTTTGATGAAGAAAGTGTGTGGGACTGGACCAGGCAGCAACCTGAACAACCTGATCAAGTGCGACCTGACTATGATATTGAAGAAGCTCTTCCTACACCTGAGAACTCCCCAAGAAATCCGAAAATAGGTGCTGCAGTTTCTGGTCCTGAAAATCAAGAAATAGAAGAGGAGGAAGAAACAAAAGCTACCGATGCAGTAGCTCAATCACTTCACCGTGCTCGAAAAAGGCTAGCTTGGATGCAAGAATTTGAAGTACTAGGACTTCATGAGTCTGAAGATGTCACTTACTTTGCATTTTTTGCAGATTGTGACCCTACAACATTTGAAAGTGCAGTGAGAGAAGCAAAATAGAAGAGGGTGATGGATGCTGAGATTACATCCATTGAAAAGAATGACACTTTGGAACTAACTGATCTTCCCAAGCCCCATAAGACAATTGGTGTCAAGAGGCTTATAAAACAAAACTGAAATATAATGGAGAAGTCGACAAGTACAAGGCAAGGCTAGTGGCAAAGGGATACAAGCAGGATTGTAGAGTTGATTATACAGAAGTTTTTGCTCCTGTTACAAGGCATGACACTATCAGATTGGTGATTGCCATAGCAACACCAAATTCTTGACCTATTTTTCAGTTGGATGTTAAACCGGCATTCTTGCATGGAAGCTTGGAAGAAGAGGTATTTATTGAACAACCTCTTAGTTATGTTAAGGTCGGAAATAAACATAACGCTTATAAACTGAAAAAGGCTCTTTATGGACTAAAACAAGCTCCATGAGCTTGGTATAGTCGTATTGAGGCTTATTTTACCAAAATAGGTTTCCAGAAACGTCCTTATGAGCATACTTTGTTTGTCAAAATTGGAGACAGAGGTAAATTGCTCATTGTTTGTCTGTATGTTGATTATCTTACATTTACCGAGAATGTTGGTGCTATGTTTAATGAATTCAAGAAGTCCATGATGAAAGAGTTTGAAATGACTGATCTTGGTAAAATGCATTACTTCCTTAGCTTAGAGGTAGTGCAATTTGATGATGGAATCTTTGTCTCTCAAAAGAAGTATGTGCGGGAAATACTAGATAGGTTCAAAATGAAGGATTGCAATTCCAAAGTTACTCCGGTTGAGTTTGGTCTAAAATTACATAAAGATGAAGAAGGGAGCAAGTGGATAACAAAATGTATAAGCAAATAGTAGGCAGCTTGATGTGCTTAACTGCTGCAAGGCCAGACATTATGTATGCAGTGAGTCTCATAGCCAGATATATGGAGAACCCAACTACAATGCATATGTTTGCTGCTAAGAGGATCATTCGATACTTGTAAGGAACCAAGGAATTTGGGCTGTTCTACAAAAAGGATGAGAAATCAGATTTGATTAGCTTCACCGATAGTGATTATGCAGGGGATTTAGATGGAAGACAGAGTACTTCTAGTTATGTGGTTGTGCTTGGAATAACGCCTGTTTCATGGTCTTCAAAGAAACAGTCCATTGTCACCCTGTCAAGTACTAACGCAGAATTTGTGGCTGCTACAGCATGTGCTTGTCAAGCAATTTGGCTGAGAAGAATTTTAAAGGGTTACAGTGCAAGCCACGCAAAGCTAATACAATTTTTTATGACAACAATTCTGCCGGCAAGTTGTCTAAGAACCCGATGCGACACGGAAGAAGCAAGCACATTGATGTTAAGTACTATTTTTTGAGGGATCTTTGCAAAATTGGAGCAATTGAGTTGAAATTCTATCGTAGTGAAGATCAATTGGTAGACATGTTCAGAAAACCCCTTAGATGTTTCCAGTTCCAAAATCTGAGGAGGTCAATGGGTATTGGCGTCATGGGAGAGTTCAAAAGCTTATTGTAAACTGAGGATTGATAGCTTTCAGTTTAAAGGGGGGCTATTGGAACCTAGTTGCTATTTCTCTGTTATTTGACTTAGTCTTTTTTAGTTAGAGTAAAGATCAGCTTGTTCTGATTTTCAGGAATTACTGGATAATAAGTTCTAATTTTTAGGAGCTAGTGGAGTAGGGTGTGTGTGCTGCTAATGGTTGTTTTGGGTTCTATTTTTAGTATATTTTATATTCTCTATTTGCCTGTAAAATGACTTCAAAGTCTGAATGAAATACCCAGCTTTGGCAGTCATTCTCCTCTCCTTTACATATCCAGATTTTTGTTCTCAGCTTATAACACTTATACAGGCTTTAGGTTGTTCCACCGCGTGACGGCGTGAGCCAGTTTTTGGAATGGATTCTTCCAAAAACCTATATCAATATGGAAGTCTAATTGGAAAGTAGTCTCCTTTATGAACTATGTTCTGCATTCTGACACAGAACACAAGAAATCCAAGGATCTTTAAAAAGAAAAAAAAAGGTACCTTCATTTAGAGTTGGCCATTCGCAAATATAAGTATTGATCCCGGAATAAAGCTAAACCACCTTCCATAACTATTGATCCTGGAATAAAGTTGAACCACCTTCGATAACTCTTCTAATTAACAGAATATCTGGTGGCCCCTGTCAACGCATTGAAAAGTGATGAATATAAGTGATATTAGTCAATCTCACTACTAAGACTGTGTTCGGTAATAGAGGTTAAAGTAGAGGTTAATGGTTTGTAATGATCAAAATATTGTGAACCACTACTTAATAGTATTCGGTAAAATAATAGATGAGGTAGTGGTTAGAGATTTATGTAATGTTTTTCAAAAGCTAATAAAAGTAACTTTGAAGAACCTCTATCTAATTGTCGCATTGCAAATTATAAAATTATTCTTTTTATTTACTAAAAACTTTTATTTATTGTGCCTCTTTTAGTCATTTTGCATAAATCTGCTACTTCAACAGTTATATTCACCAAACGCATTTATTTTAAATTGCTAATTGAGCAGCTAACCACTAACCACTAGTGGATCACAGCTAATCGCTAGTAAAACTGCTAACAGCTAAAAAAACCGCTAACCATTACTAAAATAGCTATTTTTACCTAACACACCCTAAATCTCACTTCTGAGGCATCTGCACACTTTGAAGCTGAATTGTTTCCGAATTCTACTGGAGTTATTTTTTGTCAGGATCCATGGAACAATGTTATCTCACTTCTGGGGCAGGAAGGTTGGAAATTAAATCTCACACCACGGTGGAAGTTAAAATTTGGTTCATTGCAAGAGAATACAGCTTCCGGGACAGATACTCCACGATTATAGTAAGTACGTAAGGAGATAAAAGGTCTCCTTGTCTAACTTCCTTCTTTGCTGCAAAGGAAGGATATTATCCACGATTATAGTAGTAGGCTAAAAGGATATTATCCCTAATATTTGTTCTTGGCACGAAAGCTGACCGAGGGCTATCAATTATAGGAGGAAGCACTGCCTTCATCCTATTGGCAACAAACAACAGCCAGGAAATGGGTCTGTAAACTTCCACTTTGGAATGTTGTTTTCGCTTTGGTATCAGAGTGATAGTTGTGCAATTGATCTCCTTTAATAACTTCCCATCATGAAAGAAATCCTGGACTGCATAAATGACATCTTAACCAACAATGCTCCAAGCTTTCTTATAGAATTCACCTGAATAGCCATCATGGCGCTTTTTCACTGCCTATTTCCCAATCTTTTACCAGAAACGACTTATTTTTGAGCTAAAAACAAAACTTGAATATTTCTTTTCTTTTGCTTTTTGTGGGTGGGGTGGGGTGGGGGAGGGAGGAAGTATTTGAGGGAATGGTCTACTGTTTAGTACGTAATACATGTGATGAGATCGTTAATTTATGGGAGGTAATTAATTTCGAACTTTTGTTTCTTTATTTTTTATTAATTCACCTCAAGTCGAAATTCTAAATAATACATCTCAAAGAAACAAAAAAAACTAGGTCTCACAATAAAAGAGTTATCATCATGAGAAGCAATAAGTGTATTCGATGTATAATCTATTAATTTTGAGTATCTATAATAAGTTTTATCTGCTTCAAAAAATAAGCAAAAATGTGTCATTGACCCGTTGGGTTTACCCGAAACCCGTAAAATCGAAATACACCCAACTCGTATTCTACCCGAATCCGAAATACACCTGACCCATATTTACCCGAAACCAAAATACATTCGACCCGTATTTTACCCACCTACCCGAATTGACAGGTCTACTTTTGCTTATCGTTCGGATTTTCGATCAATTGCCGCAGCCCCTTAGGTGACATCTGTTTGATAAACTCCTTCACCTTCTTCCGTTTAATTTTCGGTGTATCCGACATCTCAAGCTCACCATTTTCGAACCTGACGTGCTCTTCTTGAGCCTGGTTCATCATTTGGACATCGCCCACATGTTGGTCCTTGTCCGTCATTTGCTCATCAACCCCATGCACACGTATTTCTGCTGCCCCTTTTACAGTACGCTGACCTTATGAGCGTGCAGTCTGTCTCACACATTCTAAATCTGCCTCAGTCTCATGGTCTGAATGTTGAATATCGCTACGCTACATCCCAGTAGTTGCACGTGAAGATATAGCAGCAAGACTAAGTGTCCTCAAAGGAATGTACTCCTTAATACATACATCATTGGAGACGATCTCAGCGCCACGAATCTCAAACTTATATAAACAAATGGGAGACTTGACATTTGCTATCACTTCTAATCTTTGCATCCGAGTTCAACTTGTCCTTTGCTTTGTATACCTTTTCACCACTTCAGACAACTGCGGTCTAAGTTACTGACTACAGAAATCATTTTAAAAGAAGTAAGCTCAGCATTTTTAACCATCAATACAGCCAAATGACCTAGGAAAGGAACATAAATCATTTTGCACTAGCTTTCCTTAATTTATGTATTGACCATTTCTTAAAAGACAAAAGAAAAGAAAATGAAATAAAGAAAAAAATAAAGAGATCACTACTTTACAATGATGGATCACCAATAAATAATCTACCGATCACTGATAACAGCTCTACTGATCACCAATAACATAAGCAGGAATTGAGCAAACACTTATTTGGCAGATCACTAACATGTTTGTAAAACACCACGAACACAAGAACTAAGATGGAGAAGCAATTGCAGAAAAGCTAAACATTTATTGGAGAGATCACTAATCACATAACAAATGATCACTAATCAGAAAACTATTGATCACCCAACAACTTTCAACAACTGCAATAATTAACTATTTATTCAACACATGTTCAACTCTACTGATCATTAATAACAAATTCGTTGATCACCACCAACACAAATTAACTTAAGCTGTACAACAAATTGCCAAAAAAACTGAACATGTATTTAACATATCACTAATAGTATGCCTATCGATCACTAATAACAAAACTATTGATCACTAATAAAAGATTTATCGATCACAAGCAATGCAAATGAAAATAAATTGCAAACAAAAATAACATGTAATTTAGAGGTCACTAGCCACAAATTAACATCAGGCCCGACTTACAAACAATTAGAAAAGAAAAATGAGTAGCTAGATAGACAATCACGAATATTACCACTACTAATCACTAATTACATATATACTGATCACTAATTACTAAATCAGCTTCAGCAAAATGCTAAAACAACAATTTTACATTCAATATTACAACTACTAGTCACTATTTACATATGTACAATACGGGAAATTTAAACAATCAAAGCAAGAAATTTCACATAACAGCGAGAAATTCACCATATAACAGCGAAAACTCCACTAAACTTAGCTAGAAACCCTAGATCTTGTAGAAAACGTGGACCTACAACTAGAATCAAGCCAAAACAGATAAACAAATACAATTTGCTGTAAATTATCAAAGACAACTGATGATACCAATCCTTTGCATGAAATGCATGAAATTCAACTCACAAAGCAAACAATTGGAGGAAACTTTGCACACAATCTGAGCGAAAAGTTGAGGAAACTGAGAGCGGCGAAAGAGAGACAAAGAAAGTGAGCGAAAATTCGACAAGAGGGAGAATGAACAGTGAAAGAAAGGTCACGTGACCTTCATTAAATCGCGTCTGTTAATCTCGATCCAACGGCTGGTGTTGCATCATTATACTCATCCTATGGAATAGCTTATCCTACTCGAGTAGCTCCCAATAATAAATAACATATAAGTAAGCAAACAAATAAATGAATAAATAAATAAAGAAGCTAAAAATAAATAAATAAATAAAACAAAAAATAAAACGCATAAATAATTTAAATATTTAGTTACGCCAAGTACATGTCAAAATATATAAATAAATAAATATAAATAAATAAGAAAGTAATAAGCAAACAAAAAATTGATGAATAAATAAATAAATAAATAAATAAGAAATAAGATGTAAATAGATAAATAAGTCCATAAACACTTTAAATATTTAGTTACGCCAAGTAACTATCAAAATATATAAACAAATAAATACAAAAAGTAATAATGAATAAAGAATAAATAAATCAATAAGTTCATTATTTAAAATAAATTAAAAGTTCAGTAAAATATACATATGTAAATAAATGTATAAATAAATATAAAAAATTCAAGGAAATATACATAAGTAGACAAAAATAAATGAATACGCTAACACTTTAGACACAAATATACATAAGTAGACATATATATAAATAAATAATAAAAAAGTTAAATAAAATATAAATAAATAGATAAACAATAAATAATAAATAAATCAATAAATAAGTAAATAACTTAAATCGATATACAAACAAATGCATAAGCTAGACACATATATTATATATAACTTAAGAAGAGTTTGGACGAGATGATTAGAGATGACTTAAAAGTTGTAGGGTTGGCAGAGGACTTGGCACAAGATAGGAGATTATGGCGGGATAGGATTAGAATCTTAGATCTTAGAGAGTTAGCCTCATAATTGTCTTACGGTTGCAGTAGGGTAGTTTGGTCGTCAGTTCTTTGTTTGTATGTCATGTTGGTATACAGGTACTATAGACTTATGGTGAGAGACATTGTTTGCATATTTCTTTTTATGGAGGTATAGTACATTCCATGTTATGTTGTACTTATGTTTATATAGTTACTGCTACCTGATTTATTAGTACTTCATACCTCATTCTCTACTGCTTGTCCTTAATTTCTCTCCATAAAATGTTTTCACAAAATCCTTCTTCCACAAAATATTTTCACAAAATCTTACTTTATGGGTCTTTTGGAATGAACCTCTCTATGGGTAAGGATGTCGGCAGAGGTAAGATTGCCTATATCTAGATATCCCCAGACCCCATAAAAGCGGGACCCACACCGGGAGGTGGTGGTGGTGGTGTTGTATATATTATATATAACTTAACCTAAATAAATAACGAAAAACAAAAATAAATTGATTAATAATTTTAAAAAAACTAATATACTAAGCAAATACCAAAAAAATATAAATAAATATACTAAGAAAATAATGAAAATAGATACATAGATACTTATAAATATATTATGCCAACACCAAAAACATATAAATAAATAAATATAAATACACAGACTATTAAATAATCAATAATAAATAAGCAGCCAATAATAAAATAAATTAATACAATAGTAAATAAGCTTACATAGTGAATAAGTTGTAAGTAAACAAAAAGGTTCATCGATCGTCTAAATATTCAAATATACAGTAAGTAGATAATGAAATTCACAAAAAAAACAAACAATCAAGCAATTAAGCAATAAATAAACCGGTAAACAAATATACAATAAATATATCTACCTCAATATAGCAAGAAATAAGCCGTAAATAACAAATCAGATCACCAACAATTTATATGCAAATGAAAAAAAATATATAAATAAATAAATATTAGTAGATAAACAAATAAACAATAAACAAAGTACAAATAAAAAATAAATAAGTAAATGAATATATGAATAAATAAACCAGTAAATAAAGTGTCTAGCAAATAAATAAAAATAAGCTATAAATGAATAACTAAGTTCATTTATAATTAAACTATGTCATCAAAATACATAAATAAATAAAGATTACAAAATAATAATAGATAGATATTATCAATTAAGATCCAGCTAGAGAAAAAGAAAACATATGCAAAGTTAGCGTAATTTAAAAATAAAGTCAAATAACTTAAAATAAAAAGTAGCTAGGGTGATAAACATATAAAACTAATTAAAACAAAATTAATCAAATGGTACAGATAAACATATACAAAGATTTGACAAAAATTGACCTGACCCGAAAACTCGGCCCGAACCTGCCCGAAAATTTTGGGTTTTGAACACGATTTTCTCGACCCGAACCCGAAATAAACCGAACTCGAAAAACCTGCAAATTATAAAATAAAATTAATCAAACAGTGCAGATAAACATATATATACGCTTGGCAAACATTGACCTGATCCAAAAACTCGACTCGAACCCGCCCGAAAATTTTGGGTTTTGAATACAATTTTCTTGACCCGAACCCAAAATAAATCGAACCTGAAAACCCCACAAATTAGCGGGTCAAACCCAACCCGAACCCGTTCGCTTGACCCGAACATTATATCCTTAGTTTTTCTATTTTTCTCTAATTTATCCCTCTTAACAATAATGATTAGTCATTTTTATCGAATAGTTTAAGAAAACATTATATAACTATCGTATCTATTTACAAATTGAATGATAATAACCTTATTTTGTCTTCTCCATTCTCCGAAAATAATATCATACACAACTTTTAAATGAAAAATATTAAAAATGGGTATAAAATTGAATGAAATTGCTATGTATCTTTTAAAAAAAGTTAATTTAAAAGAAGACAAACATTAAAGATGCACAAGTCATACAATTATATACTTAGTTAACCAAATATGTGTAATTATTTTTTAAATTAATGAATTTATAATAATTTAAATTTTTGATGTTATAACTGTAAGATAATATCTTGTACTTCTTTTATTCAATTTTATTTGGTTTTCGTTCTAATCAGTCTTGAACAATGATGCTAGTGGTAGGAAAACGGCTAGCCGTATTCATATTGGGGTCTGCTCATTAATAAAGTTTTAACTGATTGAACATTGATATGTTAATTAATAAAAATATTAAATTATTAAATAGGTTATTAGCGGTCAAACTGCTACAACTCATTAAAATGCTCTAGACGAGCTGCCCCATAAATGGCCGACCTGCTATGACATCCTTTCAATATACGAGTTAATCTACCCAAAATCAAGTGGGGTTTGATTCTTTGCTCACCCATACAAGATGTTCATATATTATAATAAAAAGTTTGAATATTTATAATATATTTTGAGAAGTCATGATTATTAAGCCTTTTCATTAAATACTGATAATTTTGAGTAATAAATATGCAGAATTGTCGATTTTGAAAGAACAAAAATAACTCACAGAAAAGACGCTCTAAACCCGTTGGATTGATCTGAAACCCATAAAACCGAAATACACCCGCCGTATTTTATCCGAACTCGAAATATACCTGATCCGTATTTTACGCGAACCCGAATACACTCGACCCGTGTTTAACCTCCGTCCGAACTGACAAGTCTACATATATACATATATATAAATAAAGAAATAAAATAAAAATAGGCAACTAAATAATGAATAAGTTATAAATAAATCATGATTCACCAAAAATAGACAAGTTCATCAATAATTTAAATATTTAGATATACAAACTAAAATATCAAAACATATAAATAAATATGCATACATACAACAATAGATAACAAATTTAAATATTTAGGTATATAAGCTAAAATATCATAACATATAAGTAAATAAGTACATACATACAACAATAGATAAATAACAAATTACATATAAGTACGTAAGTAAATAATTACATACAAACATAAATAAGTTGTAAATAAATAAATAAAACAAGAAATAAGATGTAAATAAATAAATAAGTCCGCAAATAATTTAACTATTAAGTTACACCAAGTAAATGTCAAAATATGTAAATAAAAGTAAATAAACAAATAACGAATGAATAAGGCATAAATAAATCAATAAGTTCATCAATAATCAAACATCAAACAAGTTGCAAATATATAAAGAAATAAATAAAGAAAGAAATATAAATAGAAAGCAAATAAACGCTTGCAAATATATATGATAATAAGTACGTTTACACACCCAAAGCGTGTAAAAGCATAATTAGCATAATTTTAAAATTAAATAAAAAAGTCGACCAATAATCATGGCAATTAGATAGCTATTCCTAAACAATAACAAGATAAATAATACAAATAATTTAGCAACACATATGAAAAGAAGAATAAAACTAAGTCATTAAATTAGGGCTCAAATAAAGGAATACATAATAATAGTATACCTAATATAAAATTAAGTATAAATAACATAATTAGAAAATAAATAAATATCTCAACCAATAATTATAAATAGCATACTCAGAAAATAAATAAATATGAAGATAACTTGGTAATTAAAAATTAAATAATTAAATATTGAACATATAAAACAAACAATTCAAAAACAATAAACCAAAAAACTAAGCAATAAGCCATATAAGGATAACTGAACTATTAAATTAATTTGAATAGAAAAATATCGAAATATTGTTAGATAGAAAAATAAATAAACAAGATTCAATAAACAAAATATATAACTGTGGCACCTAAGGTGCCATAAACAAATAAAATAAAGTTATGAGTAACTACCAAAATACAAGAACATCCCAACGAAAAAAGTAAACATGCGAAAATTAACCAGATCATGGTTGTTCTAAATCGTAGTTATCCAAAGGTTATTGGATTCTAATAATTTGAACTTTTAAGGGGTTATTAATAATCTAGTCTAGCGAGATAGCTCCAAGCGTTTCCACCTTTTGAGATATATATGTTCAACATTACAGGGGTGATTTAGATTGTGTTTTTGAAATAATTCCCAATGATATTCTCCATTAAAAAAACACAAACATATGAAATTTAAATTGTATACATTCATTTACAAGTTTAAATTTCCTTAAAAACACAATATAAAATCACCTTTGAATATTGAAAATAAATACATCAAAAAGTGGGGATGTTCGTAGTTATTCTTCATGTCAATTTTTTGGAGTCCCAATCCCCACAATAAAAATTAGCAAAATGCAATAACGCTCTATTTGAACTGAAATAATTAATTATTAAAATGACAAATACATAAAATAAGCAGATTAAAAAAATATACAAAATGCACTTAAGTAACCCATGAAGAAATGAATTAGCGAATTAAATAAATACTAATTAATAATTGAGCATTGAAAAATAGATTAAAAATAAATAATATATAAATATAAATAATAATCAGAACAAAAAAACAATAGATAATGATGCCCAACATACAGAAAAGGATAGGAAAGTACACAATTAATTAAGATGCATTAGTCAATAATAAAAGCACGTAAATTAGCAAACGAATAAATTATAGATTACAATAGCAAATAAATAATTCAGATGCATTAGCCAACACTAAAAACACATAAATGAAAAAAACAAATGGATATTTAAAAAACAAAAAATTGTAATATCTAAATAAATAAATGAATCACCATTAAAAAAAATAAAAAAAGTAAATGATGCTCAACCGAGGTTACCAATGATCCTAAAGAAAAGGACAGAGATTCTTCCCACCAATTCATCACCAACCATCAATTCGTCAGAACCATGCCCATGAAGAAACAATAGTCAATGCAGCAGCCATAAGAAGCAATCCCACTTCCCACCAAGAATGAACCACAGAACCAAAGGCGTCTCTCTACTCTAGCATAGGCGGAGCCATGTTGGGGCAAGGGGTCAATTGCCCCCCCCCATTTTTTGGGAAAAAAAAAATTAAATGTGGGATATTTTTGTGAGTAAGAAAAATAGATATATATTAATTAGTTCATAAATACACATTATAGGAGTGTATGGTAGGTTGGTAGTTGCCCTTTGCTTTGAGTGGGAGGTCCCTGATTTGACTCTTCGTTCCGCCTTTTCTGTTTTTTTTTGTTTGGGAAGTGCCCTTTAATTTTCCCAATCTCGCCCCCCTTGCTTAGAATCCTGGCTCCGCTATTGCTCTCTAGCAAATTGATTAGAAGCCGATTTTGAGAAGGGGGGACGCATGAAGGCCGTAAACTCAATGGCAAAGCTGACGTCTAGTTTCAAGGCACTTGACGTACAACCAATCTAATGTCCACTGGACTGAGTTTTAAAAATACAAATGTCAAACCACTTGAACCAATCTGTATTGGTACTGATTGATTTTCTTTGAGTTCTTGTTTGCAACATTTTGATTTTTGAATATTTGGGGGTTGATAATATTATACCTGTAACTATAATCTTAAACAGGATGCGGTTTTTTTCAATTGTCATTTCCTTGATTCAGCATGCAGGAAAAATATGAAGGGCTAAATGATCTGAAAAATATGATTTTTCGGGTGGGCCCCACATGTGCAACTTGGGCCAGGCCCAACCGAGTACAGCCGGTCCTTGGGTCCCCAGCTAGACACCCAACGAAGCAAACAGTCCAACAGCCCATTAGGGCAACCTTCAGCTCGAAATTACTATTTTGCCCCTCCCTACAGGAACTATAAATACCCCACACCTAACTTAGAAAGAGGATTCGCTTTCTGGCACATTCTCTCATTCAACATAAATTCTCTCTTTACTACTTTGTCTTTTACTGGGACCCCTCATTGATTTGGCCGTTGGAGAGGCGTTCCTCGGATCTCAACCCGGAATTCTAGGAGAAGGTCACCAGACGTTATGTACGTGTCATCGCGTAAGCCCGCTCTCATCCCACGTCATCCTCAGTAGCACCAAGAAAAACCAGAAATAGTAGTGATTGATTTTCTCTGAGTTTCTTGTTTTTAAGATCTTGACTTTTGAATATTTGGGGTTGATAATATTATATCTGTAACTATAATCTTAAACAGGATGTTGTTTTGTTCAATTTTCCTCCCCAAAAATTTACCTCCAAGTTCTGCAAGATTTTATAAGAGTATTTTAGTTGCCTCTGGTATATATTTTTATTGACTACCAAAGTTGATAACTAACGCCTGGGGGATTAAGATTTGCTAATCACTTGCCCCAAGCGATGGGTTTTTCTATTTATTTATTTTTGAATGTAAGATTGGTGAAAATAGAGAGTTTTGGGAATTCTAAGGGGAAGAAAAAGAATGTGGGTCTGTAGGACTATTTTTTAGCCTTTGCGATGTAAGAGTGTGAGTTAAATAATTTTTAATATATTATTAAGAGAATAAACTTTTTTATAAAAAAAGCAAATAATAAATTGATGTATTATTTTGTTGATGTAAAAGCAAAGTGAGTTATCTTTAGTTTTTTTCCCACTAATAACATACTTTTTATTCTTAATTAATATCTAACTTACATTTTTTATTATATTTGCATCATTAAATCATATATATTTTATGATTAAATTTTATTATTAAATAATAGGAAGATAGGTGAGAAGAATTAATATTGTATTAAATTTACATTTACCCTACAATGTCTTCTCTTTCTATTTTAAATCTCATGTAGCATCTTATGTTGCATTAAGGTATCTTACATGACTATTCTCCCCTATGTGATATTCTACATGACAAGCTTACATGTCGTTTATATATGACTTCAATTCAGCTTTTAATATATATATATATATATATATGGTGTTTGTGCTCTGTGGGGTGAAACAATGGCAAATCATGGACGGTCCAACAAATCTCAACATGCATGTGAGAATTATTTAATACGAACAATTAGAGAATGTTAACATAGAAGCCTCAAACAACAACGTCCTAACTAGTTATACCAAGCAAACGCCTACCCACCGTTATCAGAATTGAACCATGAAGAAGAAAAGAAAAATTAAAATTCTTTGACTGACTCTGACAAGGAACTAACCAATCGTTTAACACAGAGTCATACTATTACCTAGAGACTGCAATGAACGATATCACAAATGAAACGTTTTTGCTGATCACCATGAAACGTACTAAACTTTCATTAGCAACTCAAAATGACACTAATACAGAGGCTGGGACAGAGTCCAAAATGAGGATGTTTAGTGGACAACAAAAACCTAAATCAACAGCCAAGGAAATAACAATAGCGCCCCCCCCCCCCCCCAAAAAAACAAAAAAAACCTAGCTCCCTCTGATACTGTGGAAACTGAGCACACACCCCACCTCCATAAGCAATGACGTTCACACCGAAATCAGGCCCATAGACACCAATACAAAAGAGAATAAACCGCCATAGGATACCCAATATCATTCAGTACACAAAGATGACAATACCATTACACTGCCAAGTATAAGTCCATAAAAACAAAAGGTGCCCGCGAAAACCCAAGAAAAACAAGACCCTCCCCTCCCCCATGAGTGTTTGTCAAAGCACCGGCTATCTAACTTCCAAAAGCAACAGGCATTGACGAAACGAGAATGAGCGTTTTAGTTTTATGCTCAGCCTTGGACAACAACCAAGCAAAACAGATGCTACTGATTAGCAGATGCTATTGATTAGACTCTTCTACTAGTCTAGAGTTGACACACCGAACTTAAGAGGCCAAGACGGACATAAAGCTTAGCTCTTCAAACCCGTACTCTAAGGCATCTCAGGTCAGTTAAGAATGCAGGGCCCATTTCCACACAACCCCCCCCCCCCCCCCAAAAAGGAAAAAACCCGGAATGCTTGAAACAGATGTTCCATGTTCAGGAAACATGAAAATATGAACGAATTCCAACTGGCTCTCCCCAGAAAAAGCACTGGATACGAAAATTACTAAAAACCCTCCCGTACAAAAATCACTAACAATCAAACGATACTCACCATACAAGGGCAGAATGGAGTAAATAGAATGCTTTTCACCCTCAAAACCTCTCAACCCAATATCTCCGCACATTCTGTGAACCTGATCTCTACGGGTAGGAGCTGGATCTCCCCAGACTCCGCAAAAGCAGGACCAACACTGGGAGGTGTTGTTGTTGTTGTTGTATTCTGTGAACCTGATAATAGCCTGGCGACCCAGCATGACAAATGCGAGATAACCCGACAAGAAGCCCAACCTAATCCAAAATCTTAACTGCCTTAATACGACTTCAACTGCAGTTAATCTGAGTCTAAAAACAAATTTTCCAGGTCTACTAACGATCACAGAGTCCAAATTACACAATATCACTAATTAATTTTCTCTCAGTCCAAAAGTTTAATCAACTCTAGCATGAAAAAACTCAGTTAACCCGACGAGAAACTCAATCTAACCCAAAACTTTGCCCGCCTGAACGCGACTCCAACTGCAGAAAATCTGAGTCTAACAACAAATTTTCTGCGTCTACAGTCTACTAACAATCAAGGAGTCAAATCACACAAAATCACGAATTGACTTTCTCACAGTCTTACCAAGTAAAACCTAAGTTCAAAAAAGAGGGGGATCAGGAGTTCTAATCAATCAAATCTCGATCGACAAACACAATAACCGGAAACCCAAGAAATTAAGAGATACCCATTTTGCACTTGATTTGAACCAGGGAGAAAGAGAAATTATTTTTACAGCTATTGATGTGGGAATGAAGGGTAAGGGCGAACATCAGCAACAACTCCAGCAATTTCAAAAGCAAATCAAAGTTCTAACGAAGAACCCTAATCATACCAGAACGAAGAATCCGCTGGCCTTCGCTCACCGTCAAAACCCTAATCAACTATCAGAATAGAAGAAGAACAAGAAAATCAGAATGGAAGGGGCGGGAGAACAAGAAACAAGACGGGCGCGAATGGGAAGGAGAGAGAGGCGTAAATCGTTTGGAAATATGGCCTTTTAGAGCACCGGCAGCGGTCAGCACGCGGGTCGTGGGTGGGGCCCGCGTGTGACATGCGTGTCCAGGCGTTGTGGCAGCAGCAGACACGGGGCACCGACACGGGTGGTAGATCCGTCTGCCGTGGTGCCCCGCGTGCTTCTTTTTTTTGGCGTTTTACGTTCCAAAACGTAGCGTTTCGATGGTGGTTGTAACGTCGGACGCTGCGTTTTGGTGGAAGGGGGAAAAAAAGGAAAACGATGAACAGGGCCGTGCGGGTGAGGCACTGGGCCGAAGAAGACCATTGGGCATGGGCAATTGAGCCCAACGGCTATTTTGGCTATTTTTTTTTTTTGGCTCAATTTTTGTTCTATAAATTAGCTGAAATTGGTTTGCAAAATTTATGAAAATTTTATCTAGCTTTCTCACATTATCTCTCAAATCTGATATTATACTTGTTTTAGTAATTTTGAGTTTTATTAAATTTGGAAGAAATTCAAGTTTAGGTAAGTAATAATATTTGTTATGTAATTCGTTCTAATTTTGTATAAATAGTTTTTGTTTCATATTGTAACTAATATATTTTGTTTTTTGGGTTTTTGTAGACATATTTTGGAGTTCTCCATTAAGTTCACCGCTAAAGTGAAGTGAAGGCAATTGTAAGTAATTCAAAGTTTTTGTTAATGTTGTGTTGAAATTGTTAGGAATTTTGTTTGTTCTATTTAAAAATATATTAGAATAAAAATTTGTATTAGCTACAATTTAATTGCATGATTAGAAAATTTAATATTTTTTGTTAGAAATTAATTTTGTTGTTGTTGTTACAATATGAAATTTGTATTAGTTACAATTAAAAATTTACTAAATGCTTGATTTGAGAAAGTAATTCGTTGTTGTTTACCCAATGTTAGAAGTTGAATGTGGAAAAGTAAGCATGTATGCAAATTACAATTCAAATGTTAACTTCCTAATATGATTTGTCAGTTTTGAAAATGTGTATGAGATTATGTGGCCGATTAGGAATGTACTGAAGTTAGCATGTTTAGAAATTAGAATTGAAATGTTTACAAATTGGAATTTAAAATATTTTATGTTGTTTCGTAAAATATGTGACAAATTAAGTGTGTAAATGTTATTTTTTTAAAAATAAATTGGTAGGTGTTCACTATCAAATAGATCCCAATTTTTAGGGTATGATAATGAAGGCATGTGTTATACTCTATAACATGATCGTCGAGGACGAACGAGATTCGTATGACCTTACTTTCGACTACGATGATGTTGACGACAACACCCCGCAACCAAATGTCGAACAAGGCCATCATCCGTGCTATGCTGCGTTCGTAGAGTAGCAGAAATTCATGACCCTGCTCTATGTGCTCGTCTCCAATCAGACCTAATCGAGGAAATATGGAATCGACATAGGGTGCGACAAAGCTCACAACCATAGATGTTAAGGGTTATTCGTCATTTACATGTGTTGTATTTTTTTCCGTCATCTAAATTAGTGTTTTAAATATTGAACACTCGGGTTGTAATTTTCTTCAATGTCAATCCTCATATTTGCATTTGTATTAATTGCATTCTACATTCTATTCTGTATGCTTTTAATCGTTCAACCGATAAAACTTAACTCATCAATTTTTAGATACTTCAAAATAAATTAAAACATTTTCCGGAAACATAAACTACATATTTTTTCATCCGAAAAATAAAATTCATTTTTAACTTATACAAAACCCAATATGCAAAAACAAATCTCCCAACATAAAACCAATTAAATATGTTTAGTGGTGGGCTCCACCAACAAATATTAAATCATTTGTGCTGAAATGAGTTCCATTTGCTGGGAAAATGAAGGAATGCAAGTTCCAGAACTGTGGAACTTATGCTGACATGGCATGCTAGAGTTCCACAAAATGAAATTCCATTGGTTATAGAGGTGCTTTCCAGTTAAGTGGATGAATGGCTGGGATAAGGCGGCGATGAGATTAACGGCGTTGGTTTGTATCCGATAATCCGTTCCATTCACGCGGTTTTGCTTAGTCGATTCTTGTTTCCTTTTTTTTGGGGATCTGCCTTCTGCTTAAAAAAAACGAATCATGTTTATATTATTTGTTTTACGTTCGCTGTAAAAAAAACAACATGAAACTTTTTCTTGGCTTCATTCGTAATTAAAAAAAAGGCTTTGGAGAGACGAAAATGAAATACATCTGCATAGAAACATATAATTTATGTTTTATTTCTATTTTTTTATTTCTAATGATCTAGTATTTTAAAAATGAGAATATAATATTCTACTAATCTTTTCTCATATTAAGTACTCAATTGTTGAATACTTATCGATATTTAATTTAATTAATAAATGCTTCCTATCTTTTTTTTTTGGGGCAAATAAGAGTGATCTTCATTACCGCCCACTGATGTGTACACTATCAAAATTACATGCGTCTATCATTTCAGTATCCTATCAATATATACATTGAGCTTCTTCGTATAGGTATGCAAGTAGAGCACTCTATATATGATTTGATTCTTGATGTCTTTAAGTATGTCCTGCACTGTGCTATGGTGGTTCCTGAATAAAGCTGAGTTTCTGGCTGCCCAAATGCTGTATATCCCTGCAGAGTATATGGCATAGTTAATCTGCTTGAAATATTTGTCCCCTTTTATCTTCAGCAAAGCTTTAATGGTCCCCTCTGTGGTAGGCTGTGTGGGGGGGGGGGGGGCCACCATTCCCGTGCTCCTTCCCATAGTGATTGCGCGAAAGGGAATCCTATAAAGAGGTGTTGTTCATCCTCTTCCATGCTATTGCACATGACACATCTGAGATTATCTTGAGGATGATATTTGAGCAAACGTACTTTGGTAGGCATCCTGTGATGAATGAATATCCACATGATGAATGAATGCCTTGGAATAGCCATTCGAGCCCAGACCAGCTTGTCCCATTTCACTTTCTCGGCATTCTTAAATTGCCAGTCATAGCCCTTCCTCACGATGTAGCCTGTTTCTCCTTGCCATCTCCATGTATTATTTAGTTCACATCCTGTTTTAAAGAATTCTTTCACCCTACACAACTTTTTTCAATACCAACTACTGTCCGAGGGGGTATATAATCCCACCAATTTTTGCCTCATATGTACCTTCCATGAACCCATCTCACCCAGAGTATATCCTTTTTGTCAGCCACGACCCAAACCAATTTGGCAATAGTTGCCTTGTTCCAAGCTGCAAAATTTTTGATACCCAAGCCACCTTTGCTTTTTGGTAAGCAAGAATGTTGGCAGGAGATATGAGGTGGTCTTTTGAAGTCCTCTGTCCCACTCCAGAGATAGTTACGGCATATTTGAGTAAGTTTGTCAATGACTTCATTGGGCAATAAAAAAATCGATGCCCACTAATTAGACATTTCAAATATAACCGAGTTGATTAATATCAACCTCCCCGCATACGAGATGTTTCGTGTTGTCTATTGATGAACCCTGGCAGTAATTTTGGTGACCAGCTGAGCACATTCTGGCTTTGTTAATTTACTGGCTACAATGGGCACGCCAAGGTATTGCAAGGGAAGAGAGCTTTCTCTCAACCCAACAGACCGCAAGCAATGTTGCTGTAAGTCTGGATTTGTGCCTCCAAAAATCATTTGGGATTCATGCAAATTTGTTTTCAGTCCAGCACATAAATGGAACTCAGTTAGTGCTGCCATTAGCAGTTATAATGTTGGTGGATCTGCCTTGCTAAATAAAATTAAATCATCCGCAAAGATCAAGTGAGTTAGTTGGACTCGCTTACAGTTTGGGTGGAGCTAGGGCTCGCAATAAAACCCGTACCTATTTAAAACCCGCAAAACCCGCCCCGATGGGTTTGGGTATGGGTACGAATTTTTTTTTTGAAAATGGGTATGGGGCGGGTATTGCTAAACGGGTATGGGTATGGGTATGGGTATGGGTATAGGTTCCACTCGCCCCGTACCCGCCCCATAGCCATTTTACTAGTACCTGCCCTGTATACCCATACCCATTTTCATTTTTTATAAAATTAAAATTGGCCCAAGCCCAAAAACAAAACCCTAAGTATAAAGTTCTCTCTCACTCGGTCACTCCTGACTCTACTCGTCCCACTCCCTCGTTTCATCCTCCCTAGCTCTCGGATTCTCCTAGCTAGTTACATTGTGATTTCTCACAAAGGCCGTGTGTTAGCTTGGTTTTTCTTAAAGTTTTATGTGAGTTCTTGAGTACATTGGCATATACACTAGGAAGCTTCTAGTTGTGGATGTTCTAAGAATAATCATAGTCTTATACTGTTATGTGATATGATGTATTGTTGGAAATCGAAAGTCTAATATGAATGTAGCGTGTTTCCTTCTTTGGTTGAATATGGGTATAAAATGGGTTCAATTTTTTTTGTCTATATGTACCCGAATAAAACCCGCAATACCCGCAATACCCGGTGAGTATGGGTATGGGTATGATTTTATAATACCCGGTGGGTATGGGTATAGGTATGGGTACTGATTTTTCAAATGGGTATGGGTAAGGGTATGACAAAACCCGCCCCGTACCCGCCCCATTGCCAGCCCTAGGTGGAACCTTAAATTAGGGCTCTAACTTGCCTTCTTTAGCAGTCTGGATAGGTATTCCATAGAGATAACGAAGAGAAGGGGAGACAAAGGATCTCCTTGCTTGAGCCCCCTTCCCCCCTTGAAGCCTTCATAATCCTGTCCATTGATATGTATCTTGAATTGGACCGAGGTAACACATTTCATTATCCAATTGATGAAGGTAGGGGGGAATTGAAGTCCTGTAAGCATCTCTTTAAGGAACTCCCAATGAACGGAGTTGAACGCTTTCTGTAGATCTATCTTTAGAAGGCAGCGAGGGGAGATGTGTTGTTGTTAGTAACCTCGAGCAGTATCCTGGCTGATTAACACGTTATACAACAACTCTCGGCCCTGGACAAAGGCAGCCTGACTGGGATCAATGATGCTCGGGAGCACTTCTTTAATTCTTTGGCTGAGCATTTTGGCAATGCATTTATAAAGAACATTGCCACATGAAATAGGAGGAAATTCGTTGGCCTCTTGGGGGTGCTGCACTTTAGGTAGAACTGTTAGTTTCGTGGCACCTACATAATTGGAGAAATACCCAGTTTTGAAAAAACTCATCACTGCTGAGCATACTATTTCCTTAATTTGTGGCCAAGCTTGTTTGAAGAAGCCGCTACTAAATCCATCAGGCCCGGACGATTTTGTATTGGGGATAGAGAAACTTGCCTGTTGGACATCCTTGCAAAGTTGGACTTGCAAAGTTGGACTTGCTGCTTCATTGTCAGATGAGGCCCAAGGTTAAGAATATCCCCCCGAACTGGAGTTCGTGCACATGGTTGAGGTCCTAACAAATTCTTGTAAAATGCTACCATGACCCTGCCCACATTGTCGAATCCTTCAGTCCAATTTCCTGTAGCATCTTTGATAGAATATATATATGTTGCTAGCTTGCGTTGTTTAGCCTTAGCAAAGAGCAGTTTGGAGTTGGTGTCCCCATATTTGATCCATTCTAGCTTGCATTGTTGCTGTAACAAAGCAATGCTGGAGGAAAGAATGCTTATATAGTTCGCCCTGGCTTTTTTCTCCTTGTAGATTAGTTCCTTTTTATGTGGGTGGACAAGGAGTTCTTGCTGTATTTGTGTATCTGTGGCGAGCTAACTCTTATTGTTCCTTCAGATCTTGGAAAGAGCTTCCATTCAAGTGCTAGAGTTTGACCCTGATGTGGTCCAGATAGCTCTTTAACTGCTTCCATTTGAGTGAGTCTGAGGGGCTAGGTAAGGTAGAGGATATTATTGAGTAAGAATCTGCATGCCTTGCCCAGATATCACAATACTGAAATTTCATCTTGGGTTTAGGTGAAAGAAGAAACTGTACCACCAAGCGGGTGTGGTCTGAAAGGCTAGTGGCCCCACACTTTACTTGCGTGTAGTTGAACTGGCCATACCATACTTCATTTATGAGGGCACGATCTATTCTGCTCATTATCGTTTTGTTTGTCCAAGAGTAGTAAGGCCCTATGCTCCTCATTTCTTGCAGCTTGCAGGATTCCATGAAATCTCTCATGTCCTTCATGTCAGAAAAGCAGTACATCTCCTCCTCCAATTTGATCCTCTTTATATAGGATAGAGTTAAAATCTCCTATTATGCACCAAGGTTCATGAATGGGCTGAGAGGAGGACAAATCTGTCCACATTTTTCTCCTTAATTGCACTTGATTTAGCCTATAGACAAATGTGATATAGAACTTCACTTTTGAGCTCATTTGCATTACATAGCAATGGATATATTACTCAGTCATATGAATCAACTCCACCTTGTAGCATGATGACTTCTATGCTACCCATATTCTCCTCTTGGGATTCAGGGAGAAGTTATGCATCCATCTCCAGCCTGAGAAGACATGTGTTGCCACTTTTTCCATATTTTTTTCCTTCACCTTTGTTTCAAGGAGCCCTATTAGCCCCACTTTATTGGTCTGCAGGAAGATGTGAACATCGACCTATTTATTTGGCCAATTTAGGCCTCGGATGTTCCATGCTACCGCATTATCCATTGGGGGGGGGGAGTAAGATATGATGAGAATGTTTGCCTTGTTCGACCCCTACTTCTGCTAATGTTTGAGAAGAGTTGTTGGTCCTAGGTGAGGTAGTGGATCGGGGCCTTACTACAGCTAGTGTCCCTCTTGCAACCGTTGTAAAATCAAGAGCATTCTGACTGTTTGCTACTTGAGTATCATCTGGGGTATGCCTTGGTGCTAATTCTTGCACCTTTTGTTTTACCCTCCATTCCTTTCTGGGTCTATCTTTCTTTTTGCAAACATCTTCCCTATGTCCATGCATTCCACAAAAGAGACATTTGACAGGAATCCATTCATAATGTATTTGTTGTCTTATGAGCATATCTTGCTCATTGAAGAATTCGATGAAGACTGGGAAGGATCCCTCTAACTACATATCTACCAATACTCAAGCGTACCTGATCATTGTCTTCTCCTTGGTGTAATTATCTGTTTTAAGGGGTATACCAAGAGCACTGCATATTTTGCTTAGACTGTTCATCCCCTAGTATTTGAGGTCCAGGTCTGACAACCGTATCCAAATGGGTAGTGATTTCAATGTTTCTGTGCATAGATCCATGTTGGGATTCCATCCTTTCACCAGGAACGGTTTGCTATCAAAATAGTAAATTCCCTTTTTGATTACCTTTTCTCTATCATCTGGGTTCTGGAATCTGACCAAAAAGAGCCCTATACGAACCTGCAAAACTTTGTCAATTTCCTTGGAACCCCAAATTCGCAGAATGAAGCCTTTAATCACCTCTAATAGGGGGTTAGCGCCAAGAACCGAACAGAGGACCGCAGTGTTCCAATACTCAACCTCCCCACTAACATCCTGTTGCTCGAGTTTAGCACAGTTCTGACCATTAATGCAAGTAGTAGGCATATACCTTAGCTCTGTTCCTTCTTCTGGGTCGACAAGAGATGCACAGGAGCTAGTAATTAGAGTAGAGGTAGCGATTTTCAGTACTGGTGGTACCATTCCTTCCAAGTGTTCGACGATTTGTTTTTGGGTAACTGTGGTTTGGGGTGACCCAACATCTTTATCGAGAACTTCTGGGGTAGCTGAATCCCTGAGTGGGCATGGCTGTTGCACTAATCGCGATCTCCCTCTTCGGCCCCTTGCCATAGCAGTAGTTCACCGGAAAACTCCCCGGGAAAATGCTTCCTATCTTATGTTAAAGTAGCATATGCAAAAAGTACAAACAGCCTATAACGAATAAGAATAGCTTTATTCTACATATTATTTAAAACATTAATACTTTTATCTTCCTGAACTCTCAAACGAGGCATAACAAAAATATTGGCAAGCTTCAAACATGCTTAGAGAACTTATTTAGAATACTCCACAACAATGCAACTACTACCTTTTAGCATAAACAAGAGGTATTTCAGAATAAATTTTTTAGGTAAATAGTTATATTCAAATCCTTTGACCTATTCTAATTCGACTTTGTTCTAATTATTCTATCTTGCAATTGTAGTGAATCTTTTCATGATTTCTTATCTTGAAAAGACAAAGTGCAAAAATAAATGGTTAGTCTCAACTTATTCACATATTTAACGAAAGAAATATTTGAAAAACTTTGTTTGACCGAAGCTTCAGAAGGCGAATATAACTAACAAAAGATTCACTACAATTACAAGATAAGTTGAGGCTTATGTTGCAATTGTAGTGAATCTTTTCTCAGTTATACTGAGGTGAAAAGAAATGGTTCTGACATTATATAAAAGAAGGGAAATATATAGTCAAAGCTAGTTGCCATGAGGCAAGAAGCTTCAGAGTGGAGGATAGTACTTCAATATTCCTAATAAAATCAAATAAGTCATATTGAGAATAGAAAAAAATTGTGGTCCGTTCCAAGTTAATTTGAGAAGAAGGGGTGTGGTCCACATGTTTTTTTTTTTTTTTTTTGGAAAAGCTTTTAGCTATAGAAGTTGAAACAATGTTTCCTATGCTACAAGACATAGGCAAACAAAATGATTGTATGTGAAAATCTATATGCAACTTGGTAAATCTTTCAAGAAGCAAACCGTAACTTAAAAATATTTGAAAGTCGAAACTCCTAACATAATTTAGAATGTACTAATATAAAGATACTCTAAATTAATAAAATATTTTTAGTTTTAATGCTAAATAAATAAATAAAGGTATAATACACACACACGCACATATATATATGAGTTCGAACACTGCAGTCGGGACATGTGTTATGTTAAGCATTTATTAAGGTTTTATTTAAAAATAAATATTTAAACAATATGTGATTTAAAGTCATCATAATAAATAATGTCTTTTCAGCTGCTTCAATAAAGGAAAAAAGGAAAATAAATTATAGATATGTCAGTATTATTATTTCTAAGACTTTAAATTATAAGATTAATCATAATATTTCTAAAATTAAATGTCGAGTGCAAAAAACACTTCAACATGAGGAATTAATAAGCAACAAATAAAAAACAAATACATCCTAGTTTGAACAACTGTGGTTTCTTATCATCTTTAGGAGAGTGTAAAAACATACTATTGGGACAAGGAATTGTTTTCTATGTTCAAATTAGAATGAATAACCTTCGAGTATTCCCACTACAAGGACTGCTTGTCACAAGTGGGCCCTAACATTCCGCGCTTTTGTTTCCAGCATACAGAACGACTGGCACGACACCCAAGTCAGAATGGATGATGTGCCAACCTGTGAGCCACGTTTTTTTTGTCTTCTTGTGTAATTTTTTTGGGGGAAAGAGAAAATTTACGTTTTAGGTGGTTAAAAAAAATTATATATTATGAGGTGGGCTCTATGATAAATATTTTATTTGATAATCAAGTTGAAGTTCCATGGGTTGGAAAAGTAAAAGAATATAAGTTCCAAAAAATGAAACTATGATTAAAAATGCTTGTTTTTCACTATTTCAAAGTGAGAAAAGCTTTAAGATCAATTGCATTGGTAGCCCGCGCTCCAAATTCCTTGTTCATGGTCCAAAAATTTCTTTGCATTCGTAATCCACGTGGATTAGCCCACGAGCAGGCCCCCTATGCTGCTTTTCATTTTTCTTTTTTTTTGCCAGCACATTATTGAAATAACATTGTTTTACTTTCACCCATCAGTTTTTAAAAAAATGACGTTGTCCTTTTTGCGAAAAAAGGAAGAAGTATCAAATGTGGTTGTTGGGCTGATGTGGCGAAATAGAGTAGTTGCTCAAGCGTGCAACAGCTAATTTCTTGGCCTTTACAACATTTTTTTTGGTTTTATCCTAAAATACATCATTTCACTTGTGAAAAATCACACACAAAAAAACTCAATCTCACATTTCGTGAAAAATTTGTGAAGTGGTAAAAGAGGGTTGTTAGTAAAGTGAAGAGAAGACGGAAGTTTGGTATTTTGTAAGTAATTATAGTGATTCAACTTTAGAGTTTATTTATTTTCACATGTTTGTTTTTGAAATTTCTAGTATTTGAATTAATTCATTATTGGTAATTTAATTTCTGTAGATAAATTTGAAGGACAATTCCAACTAATCCATCACGTGAAACAATTTGAAAGTCATTCTTCTAATTGTAAGTTAATGTTAAAATCATAGTTATTTTTCTTAATATTGCTGTTATGTTCATGTGTTAATAAATGATGACATCCTTAACCGTGTTAAATTTTAGTTAACATATATGTTCAACTAAATTTTGAATTATAATGATAAATTTATATGTGAATTGTTAAGTTACAAAATGTTTAAGTTAATGTTAAACTCCTGTGTGGTAATGACAATTTTTACGGCATGCCTTCTTTGGGATGCTGGGAAGTACTAATGCCATAAATATCCTTGACCGTTCCATAGTGCTCGATGAGTTGCATCACGATCTTGCTCCAAAATGTGAGTATGTCATCAATGGTCATGGGTATAAAATCAGATACTATTTATGGGAAGGTATTTATCCAAAACGGGTTACATTTGTAAAAATTATCCCCCTTCCACAAGGTCCAAAGGCAAAATTATTCGCTCAACACCAAGAGACACTTGGGAAGGGTGTCGAGTGAGCCTTTGGTGTGCTATAAGCTTACTTTACCATTGTTAGTGGTCCCACTCAATGCATGAAGGAGAAAGTCATGGCACTGATCATGAAAGCATGTGTAATACCCTATAGTATGATTGTTAAGGATGAAGGAGATTCGTATGACCTTACTTTCGATTATGAGCATGTGAAAGGACCCACCCCAGAGCCTAATATTCGGCATGACGTACATCCATGCTATGCGACTCACTTAAGTGGAACAATAGCAGCTTGAGGCCCTAAAATACATACGTGTCTTCAAGCCGACTTAGTTAAAGAAATATGGAAGCGACAGAGATGTAGGTCATGATTACATTTTGTAATGTATTTTTTTTAGTTGAACTATTCTTTGTATTTTTGTTAAGTCAAACTCTTTTATTTTTTTAATTCAAACTCATGTGTTGTATTCAATTGAAGTTTAACGCTTCTTTTTTTTTTCCCCCCTAGTTAAGCCACTATAATTTTTTAAAAGTTGAACTATTGTACAGTGGACTACTATTAATGAAAATTATTATATTGATGTATGATATTTAATATATTAATTTTGCAACTTTACTTAAAAAATTCACTATTATAAATTAATTATTCAATTTTCTAGATATATACCAATTATTTTTTTGTAACTTATTCACACAAATAATAATACCAAATTAAAAAAGGTAAAACTAATTAAATATGCTTAGTGCTAGAGTCCATGAAAAAAAAAATTATTTGGTGATCCAAGTTGACGGTCCATCAGATATAGAAAGGAGAGAAAACGTTAAATTATGGGATGATGTGAAGGGTCTCCCCACTTGTGATGCAAAAGCATGGATCACTGATGCAAATGTTCTAAGAAAAATCACTATACTTTCAACTCTTTTTGATTTTTCTCCATCAGTTGGTTGGCACACGAGGTTGAGGATTGACGTTGCAATAGCGTCTTAATAACTTCTAGTATTGTAGAAAGATCCACACAAAAAAGTTAATACTTTTTTTTTCTATTTGACATTGCAAGTATATACCTAAAAAAGATTGAGTTCTTCAAGCCTGAATGCAAAATACCAACCAAAAAACAAAATAAATTACATAAAGATACCTCTAGTTTTGTATAAACTATTTTAAGGACCCTCTGTTTTTAAAAATAATTATATGGTATCTTGACTTATAAGGTAACTAATAGAAAGGACCCTGTAAGTGTTTGCAAACTATTTTCAGGCTCAATTTTGCTATTTCAATTCATATGCAATGCCCATAACTTTTTATATTTGCATATTTCACCTCAATCCTTAAAAACTTATTTTTAATAATTTTAAATTTTGTACAAGTATAATTTCTCTCATAAGGACTATTCGAGGCCTTCTTTCAATAGGTATCAGAGCAAACACTTACAGGGTCAATTCTACTATTTTAATTCATATGTAATATCCATAACTTTTTGTATTTGCGTGTTACACCACAATCCTTAAAAATTTACTTTCGATTTAGTTTTGTGCATATGTAATTTCTTTCATAAGTACTACTCGAGGCCTTCCTTCAATAGGTATCAGGGCCACATGGCAAAAGATAATTAAGATAATTAATATTAATTAATAGTTAATTAACTGTTTTTAATGCTAGAATCGTCCTCTACTTGTCCTGCTCTTAATTATTCACATATTGTGCACTCATGAGAAGGAACCACTTCAGTATTATCGTAATTAAACTATATCACTGATATAGTTTTAAGATTAAAAGCTTAATTGGTAAAAATAAAGACTGAAGTTAAGGAGATCAAGAAGCAATTGTCTGTAATCCATCTTTTATTAGTTAATGAGATTAGACATAATGAAAAAAAACTACTTTAAACATCAGCACTCTATTTTAGCATACATATCCTTTCCAAAACGCAAAAATAAAAAATCCATTTCCTTTACATGATATAAAAATCCAAAAAGAAGTAGGAGAAAAATCAACTGAAAAATTATCCGAAAAGACAGAGAAAGAAGAAGATGATAGAGTATAAGCAGTATAATAGTGAAGAATTACATAGTATATTTGATAAAGAACAAAATCCGAAAGAATTAAATAAAATCATGAGCGCAATAGTTGATAAAGAAGATGCATTATTTAATGATAATGAATACAAATAATTTCCAATTAGAAGAAGAAGTATATCAGCAGATGAACCTAATTAAACTAGAGGATTGTCGAAGATGTGTGTGGCAGGTTGGTCACACACGCCACTCTCATCCCCCCAACCCGGGTTCAAGCCTGGGGGCCACTACTTTGGCTGTGTGCCATGGAAGTTGTGTGTGGGCGGATGGTGGTCCTGGGCTTTGGTCTGGACTTTGACATCCCCTTACCCCTGGTCCGTTCAGGCCCACTGGGTACCCCTGAGATAGGGGCCCCGTGGGCTGGGTCTGCTTACCCTTGTTTAAAAAAAAAATTTGAACTAGAGGATTTTAATGTTATCCCTTTAGAAGAAATTAGAAGGAAATTATAAAAAAGTATGGTAAAATGGTATTTGACGACAAAATCAATGAGATGGGAGAAGAACTTAACATAGATGAAATCGAGTCCAATCTAGTTAACAATGTTGTTCCTAAACCTGAAGAACTCGGTGAACCTTCTAGAAGAAATATCTATTTTATAAGAACCAGGTACATCCCGACAAGACGTATAATTAACTTTTCTTTTTGGTTTATCCCAAGGATAACCACAACCTTTGAAGAAATTGACCTTACACTAACTAGCTAAACATGATACATTTTAAACATCGATGGAACTCGTAATAGATTGTTAAGTTAGTTAATTCATGCTTAAAAGTAACTCCAAAAAGAACTAAGAATGCCTTGAATTGATGCTTGCTAAGTTAGCTAAATCATGTTTAAAAGTAGCTTCTGAAACGACCTAAGCTTGTTTGATCTATACTTGTTAGGTTAGTGAAATTATGCTTAAAAATGGCTTGAACTTGGCATGCTTACTTCCTAATTTTGAAATATGAATGCAAGCTAGTTTCATGCCCTATTAGTTTGTTTCAGTTCTTTAAGCACTTTATTTGACTCAACACAATGTGTGTGTGTGTGTATATATATATATATATATATATATATATATATATATATATATTCTATATATATATATATATATATATATATATATATATATATATATATATATACATACATACATACATACATACGTGTCTATATATATATATATATATGTTGTATCGAGCCGCTAGATGGTTGCTACTTGCTCGGTAAGTTTATATGTAGCCATTTCAAAATGAAGTTTGATTTTTAAGAGATTTGGTTGTTTAGGAACCTAAAAATGAGTTTAAGCGGCTAAAATGAAGTTTATGGGTAATAATCCATTCTTGGGAACTATGATTGCCTAATATGATAGTAATACATAAGCACGTGATATGTGGTTGTTAATGGTAATATTGCCTGCAATAGTTTTGGTTTTAAGGAGTCGGGGAATACTCACTAAGCGTGTAGTTGCTCATCCTATTACTCTTTCCCCTTTTTCCCCAAATTTGCATTATGAGAAGTAGAAGCCAAGTCACTTATGCCAAGATGGAGTTTCTCCTTGCTTGCAAGGGGTCAGGTGTGCCCATTTGAAAGGGGTCTCACATGTTTAACGAAGTCATATAATGTATTCCTAGAATTGTAAATGTTTGTAAACAAGCATTCTAGTTCATATAGTGTATTCGATTAAGGAATCGCTCTGTATGGCTATATGAGCCAACCATCTAATTTGTCAGTTGTCCTTGTAGCTAAAATTAGTTACATTTTGGAATGTAAACCCCAGTACTCTAGTTGTGTGAACCGTTGAGTTGTATCTTTCACTTCTCCTATATTAATGAACTATATTGTTTGATATACTTCGAACAAGTTGCTCGTTAAGTTATGAACTTCGGCGTGTAACTGTTGAGTTTATTTTAGAATGCTTTACTAAACTTAAATATTACATAGACTGCTGGAAATTCCTAAACTATATTGAACATAGTTTTTCTAGCACTGTAGCTGACTAGTATAACTTATTAGATGAGAAAGGTAAAAATGTATTGAGAATGATGGAAACACTAGCTGCTATGTTCAAAAAATTATGTAAGGAAATCGAAACTGAATTCATTGGAGCTAAACTTGATTCCGAAGAAAGGCTAGATAGTGACAAAGAAAGATTAATGACATATAATTATGGGATATGAGATATCTAGAGAAATATATTGTTGAATTTAGTTAATATTATTATAAAATTAGGTTGTTTTATGACAAACTACCATATCCAATCAATTATATAATCAATAAAAAATATATTAGATGGCTTGAGAACGCAAATGTCATTGATACCTTTGATACAAAAATTTCTTATCTAAGAAAATGGGTATTTGATCAATGTCTTGATCTCTAGAAGCAAAAAAAAAAAAAATGAAGAAATGATTTCAAGGGTATTAGAATAATCCTCACCAATGGGGAAAGGAATCTAAGATGAGAAGAAAAAGGAAATTTTATTAAAAAAAGAGCTTTAACAAGCAAAGATGAGAGAAATATAAAAGAAGATACTATAGCAAACCAAGCCCTAAAAAACGAAAAAAATATGGGATATAAAAATTATCTATTGAAAGCTCTAGAAAGGTATATATGATAATGCAAAATATATGGACTGTAACTCCATATTTTGAGAAAGAGCTACCTCAGTTTGACTAGCCATCTGATATCATAAATATCTAGATAAAGTATTAGCATGTATATTTGCATGTTGCACATCTTTAAAATAATTAATAAATAAAATACTGCATATGTTTTTGTTAACTTTGTATTTCAAAAATAACAATCTTTAAACAAATTGGAGTGATCAACAAACAAAATACCCTTTTAACTAATTAGGACAAAAAATAAATCTCCTACGGTCTCCTTTCTTGACTTCCAATCCAACAAATTGAGATTGAGCCTACTATGAATACCTCACCCCAATACACACACACAGATACAATACATATATCATGTATATATTATATTTTATATTTAATATTATAGACAGAGTATGATATATTAATTATATATATTTATAACATACTATTTACTATATATATATTATATATATATTATAGAACTAGGACGAGTATGATTACTACACCATATATATATATGGTTGTGTGTGTGTGTCTTGATAATATATATATATATAATATACTATGATAAGTCTATATTATATATAGTTGATATAATAATATCTATATCTAATATATATATATAGTATCACACACACACATACTCCATAGCAAGTAGCACCTATATTATAGGAATTTTGTATGTATAATATATGGGTGTAATATATGTAGCATGATATTTTTTAGTTATAATGTACTTGTTACGCTGTACATATATACCAGCACACATCACACGAACGCACACTGGCACTACGACGGCAATACCGCGGACAGCGCACACATATATTGTACAACACACATATATTCGATATCATATATATATCTTATGATACCTTAGTAATATATGTACTATATAATACATCTATCTACTATATATATTATATATATTATATATATGTCTAACACACAACACACAACTAACACACGCACAGCATCATCAGCATTATATACACTACGTATAGTGTAGTAAGTACATAGATGTGTGTACATATATACCATCCACAGCCACACGTACACGACATGCATACATATATATATATATATATATATATATATATATATATTATATATATATACACATATATATATATATATATATATATATATATATATATATATATATATATATATACACACATTATATATATATATATATATATATATATATATATATATATATATATATATATATATATATATATATATATATATATATATATATATATATATATATATTGCTCATCATAAAATCATATCAACGCAATTGATAATAATCAAATCTAGGCCATTTTCTCTGAAAATTTGTGAATTTAGCCTTCTTCTCCACATCTTCTCTTCAAAAACGCTAGCCTCATTATAGAAAACCTTAACCTTCATCTACTTCAATAAGGGGCTGCCATCAGCCATAACTGCTGGTTGTAAGCCTCCATCTTCGTACATTTTGAAGTTTTATTCAGTTGTAAGGTATTTACTGAGATTTTCGTCTCTTTTTAATAAAATTTTTGTTCATCTTGTGAGAGTTTGTTTGTTGATTTTTCTCACCGTTAGTGCGAGTTTAGTTGTTCTCACCTTTAGTGTGAGTAAGATTGTTCTCACCGTTAGTGTGAGTTTGAGTAATTATCTTTGTGCAATTTATTATAGATTTGGAGATTTAGTGTGAGTTCATTGTCGAGTAGAAGTTGGAAATTATTGTATGTTTTTTTAATTAAGGAATGAGTCAACAATGGAATTTCATGTGGTTCTACTATAAAGATCTTCCTTTCAAGTGCAATCTACCACGTTAGTTGGATATCTGCTTCATAAAATTATACTGTAACTCGCCGATATTTGTGAAAGATGCATTGACATCAAAGAATGTGGTTGGTAGTAAGAATACTGCTACAAGTTCAGAGCTGATCGATAGCATATTTACCATTAGCTTTCTGGAGAGAATTATTCAATTTGATGTTCTAGATTTACTTTTGTTAGGAGATATTCATTGTATATGCCATATGGCTTTTCATTAATGAATTATTCCTTTTTCTTATAAAAAAAATCATATCAGCATGCTTCCCCTTTCACCAAGGACCTCTAGCAGATTAAGCAAAACCTCCCAGTCACCCAAATCATACGATGGGTCTCATAACATTTCCGCAACTGCCACCACAACCACCATTGCTGCTGATCTGGACAATATGATTTCTCGGGTGGACCCCCTTGTACAATTGTGGGCTAGGCCCAGCAAGGCACATCCGATCCTTAAGGGGTCCTGGGGTCTCCTAGCCAGAGGCCTAATGAAGCATCCAGTCTAGCAGCCCATTAGGGAAACCTCCAGTGTGAAATTTGTATTTATCCCTCGCTACAGGCACTATAAATACCTCATATCTACCTCGGAAAAGGATTCGCTCTCTGGCACATTCTCTTATTCTTCATAAATTCTCTCGTTACTGCTTTGTCTTTTACTGGGACCCCCATTGATTTAACCGTTGGAGAGGCGTTCACCGGATCGCAACCGAGGATGCCCTTTTTGCAGGTCCAGTGCCCGAGGAGAAGACCAGTCGACGTTCTATACGTGCCATTACATAAGTCTACTCTGTTTCACGTCATCCTCATCAGACTAAGAAATTCATAAAACAGATTTGGCGCCATCTGTGGGGAGAGAGTGGTGAATGATGGTAGTCAGTAAAGCAACACGGGCATGGGCCCAAAGAGACAAGGCACCTGTGACGAAAGGCCCGATACTCCTTGAGGTGCAAGACGCCTCAGAGAGCTCCCGGGCAAATCCCCGTTCGGTCCAGCCCGAGCAGGAAGCATATGTCATGGTGGACGCCCTTAAGAAGCTCATGTCCACCATGAAAGACATAATCATGCAGTAGGTGACCGAACAAGTGAAGAACGTTATGGAAGTCGCAAGCTCTGTGAGGCCTCTTCCCCACTTTGACTATGTGCCTACTACAGGCTGTGAGCCGTCCCATAGGCACACTCCCTACAGGTCACATCGCTACATCGACGAGGTATGGGAGGCTACATGCCCAGATAGAGACAGATGATCCCCGGGCAAAAACCGCGACTGGTCTATCAGGGTGGATGCCCAACGGAGCCGTCGTCCAAACTCGGGGAGACCGGCAAAGTCAACCGTGACCTGGACGCCATACACCACCCATTCGCGACATGCTGCTTGGTTTGAGAAGCACGAGAAAACCTTGAGGCCTTGGGGCAAGGTCTCGAGAAGGCGGTGCACCCCTGAGCATCGTTCAACTAGGAAGCGCACTCGCAGCCCCCCTTCTGGAGACGTGTGCAATCAAGGATCCCACCAGCATGGTTGGTCTATGCATAGCCCCCCGAGGGCTGGCCTTCCCCGAAGGAGCGCATCGGTAATAGAGGTGGAACGACGCCTTGAGACCCCCATCAGGGTGTCTGGAACGATTGCCCGACCGGGGGGCTGTCCCTTTCTCGACTCCTTTCAGCGCGAAGATAATCAACGTCCCCCGCCACAGAAAGGTAAAGATGCCTACCATGGACCTGTATGATGGGATCACTGACCTGGAGGAGTACCTCGGGATGTACACAGCACAGATGTACGTGCAGGACGTTGACGATGCTGCGTACTGCCAATATTTCCTAGCTACACTAGAAGGGGTGGTGCAGTCCTGGTTCAATGGCTTAGCTCTAGGAAGCGTCTCTTGCTTTTAGGATTTGGTTGATAGATTTGTCAGCCAATTCATTGCTAGTCGTAAGGAGAGGTGGACCAGCATTGACTTGTCCAAGATTAGGCAGGGATCGCAGCAGTCCCTGGCAGATTTCATCAAGCGCTTCCACCAGGAAGTCGTCTTCATTCCAGACTTGGAGGACAGGATGGCGTACATCTAATTTTTGAATGGTCTAAAAAACGAACAATTTAAGTTCTCTTTGGCTGAGTAGAAGCAGACCACATTAGCGGAGACGTTGAGGAAGGCAGCTGACTTTATCCATGCCACCGAAATTTACGTTGAAAGCATGGATGCCCCGAAGAAATCCAAGGCCCCGGTTGATAGGAACGCGGGATAAGGAGATAGGAGGCTGAGGCTCAAGGTCATAGACCTCCGCTTCACACAGACCCCTGGAGCATACTTATGGAGGTAAAGGATTGCCCAATGCTGAAGAGACCACAATCGAATACCTCAGCACTGAAACTGCACAATGCATGGAAGTATTATGAGTTTCACGAGCAAAAACAGGCATACAACTGCTGAATGTCGAGAGTTGAGGAAGGCCCTTCACGAGCTAGTCGACAAGGGAGATCGACCATTTTTTGAGGAGCGAGCCACGCTTCCTTCGAAAGAAATGCGAGCCCACACGGCCTGAACCTCGAGAGGAAGAGTGCTCCACCGAAAATAGTGGCCACTATTGCTGGTCGATATGCGGAGGGTATCACTCGGTTTACCTAGAAAGCTTAACTTCAAGGAGCATAGCAGTTTCTCATGGTCGAACAAGGGAGCTGCGTGACAGTACCAACGATGGTGTTCGATGGACGAGAGGGCCCACACTTTACCTCGCCCCACAATGACCCGCTGGTGGTTGAGATGAAAGTGGCCAACACCATTGTCTGCAGAATCCTAATCGACACCAAAAGCTCAGTGGACATCATTACTTAGGACTATTTGAGGAAACTCAAATATTTAGGGAGAGAAATAGTCCCCCTGGTACATCCCATACTGCATTTTTGGGGGCAGGAGGTGAACCCCATAGGGATGATCCGCCTCCCACTGCGACAACGCCAAGGCGAGAAATCTAGAGGTGGACTTCTTGGTAGTTGACGTCCCTATAGCTTACAATGTCATCCTGAGACGACCGACTTTGCATAAGGTGAAGACTGTCATTGCCTCATACCTACTTCAGCTTCAGTTCGAGGTTGACGATGGAAGTGTTGGCAAGCTATAAGGAGACCAGCAAACAGCCCGAGAGTACTACCTTTTCAGTATTCAACCACTGGTGGAACAAATGGCAGAGCGTGGATCCGCAGGACCTCTACCTTCGGACAAGAAGCCATGGACCGTGCCTCCTCTTCCTGTCTGGCTTCGGCTGAACCTGAGTAACAACGCCCAGAGGCCGTCAATGGCATTGAAGAGATTCCCCCGGACGAAGAGCATCCTAAGTGCATGGTTCAGATGGGCTGGGAGATGGAGGCCTCTATCTGACACACCTTGGTTAAGCTCCTATAGGAGTACCGGGATATCTCTGCCTTCGATCCCCAGAGATGCCAGGTATCGATCCTAAAATAATGGAGTACCGGCTAAACGTAGATCCCACGCACAAGCCAGTGATCCAAATAAAGCGACACATAGGCCCCGAGAGGCCTGCAGCAGTGACCGCGGAGGTGCAGAAGTTGTTGGAGGCGGACTTTGTTCGAGAGTGCCAATATCTCGAGTGGATCTCGAATGTGGTGCTCGTTAAGAAACCTAATGGGACTTGGAAGATGTGCGTGGACTTCACTAATCTGAACAAGGCATGCCTAAAAGACAGCTATCCTCTACCGAAGATCGATAAGATGTTGGATGCCGCGGCCGCCATGCCTTCCTGAGCTTCATGGATGCATTTTTGGGGTACCATCAGATACCATTGTGCCCCTAGGATCAAGAAAAAAAGCGTTCGTGATTGACATAGGCCTACACTACTCCGGGCTAAAAAATGCTGGGGCCACCTACCAGTGGCTAGTGAACAAGCTCTTTGAGCCCCTGGGCAGACCATGGAGGTATACGTAAATGATATGATAGTCAAGAGTATGCTCAACACTGAGCATGGCCAGGATCTACGAAAGACGTTCGATATCCTACGGACGTTTAGCATGAAGCTCAATCTAAAAAATTGTGTGTTCGGAGTCCGATTAAGAAAGTTTCTTGGCTTCATGATCGGCAGCCACGGGATAGCGGCTAATTCGGACAAAATCCATGTAGTGTTAGACATGAAACCTCTGTGCAACATCAAGGAAGTCTAACGACTGACTGGGTTTATAGCGGCCTTGGGACATTTCATGTCAAGATATGCCGATAAGTGCCAACCTTTCTTTCACATTCTGCGGAGGTGTTCTAACTTTGCTTGGGACAAGGAAGCTGATGAGGCCTTCTGAGCACTTAAAACATACTTGGCTTATCTGCCGAAGATAGCTAGCCCTCTCCCTAGTGAGACACTTGTACTCTACCTGGCCATCTCGGAATAGGCCATAAGCACGGTTCTGGTGGTGGAGAGGGCCAAGGAACAGATCTCGGTTTACTGCATAACCCATACCTTAGCAGGGGTCGAGGCAAACTATCCTCTCATTAAGAAGTTTGCTTACGCATTGGTGATGACCGATAGGAAGTCGCGGCCTTACTTCGAGGTGCATAAGGTGACCGTCCTCACTGACCAGCCCCTGAAAAATGTTCTTCAAAGGCTAGATGCCTCTAGACGACTCTTGAAATGGGCGATGGAGTTGTCCCAATATGACCTAATCTTCGAGGCCCGACGAGCCATTAAGGCCCAAGCCTTAGCAGATTTTTTGGCTGAAAGCGCTAACATACCTATGGATACTGGCTCACCTCCCCCCTCCTGGAACCTTTACCTAGATGCTCGTTCACTAAAGATGGCAGTGGTGTCGGCCTAATCATCGAAGGCCCTCAGGGAGAGCGACACGTGCATGCCTTAAAGTTCATGTTCAAGGCATCTAACAATGAAGCTGAGTATGAGGCCTTGATAGTAGGTGTGGAATTGTGTTATACTGCAGGGGCAGGCTCAGTTCGAGTATTTTCGGACTCTCACCTTGTAGTTAGCCAGTTTAACGGGGAGTACGAAGTGAAGGATGACACTATAGCAGCCTACGTCCAGTGGGTACGCGAAGTCAGTTGGCTGTTAAAGTATTTCTTGATAACACATATACCGCGGTCAGAGAATCGACAACCTGATGCGCTATCGAAGCTAGCTAGCTCTTTCGAGGACGGGAAGCCAAAACGGATCTAATGCGAAACTTTGACAGAGCAAAGCATCGACCCTCACGAGGTAATTTGGTTGGATAGGAGCTCCACATGGATAGATCCCATTCACGCGTATCTGATAGACGACACGCTGCCCCCGAATTCCAAGGAGACAGACTGCGTGAAAAGGAGGGCAAATTGGCTCATACTGTATCACGGGATCTTATACAAGCAGTCCTATGCCCGACCGCTTCTTCACTGCGTGCCCTCGGAGGTGGGGAAGAAGATACTGGAGGAGTTGCATGATATAGTATGCAGTTCTCACATACGTGGGTGCGCCCTAGCAGTTATGGTTATACTAACTAGCTATTACTGGCCTTCCCTACGAGAAGGTGCTATGAACTTGGTTTGCACCTGCGATAAGTGACAGAAGTTCGTTCCCATCCAGTGATGACCCACCATACCCCTGACACCAATTATTAGTCCTTTACGCCACTTGGGGCATGGACATACTCGAACCCTTTCGTAAGGCCACGGATCAATGTAAGTACCTTTTTGTTGCGATAGATTACTTCACCAAGTGAATAGAAGCTGAGGCTATTGCCTCTATTACTGCGGCCGAGGTTCAAAAATTTATTTGGAAAAATATCATCCCCCGATTTAGCGTTCCTCGAGTAATGATCTTCGACAACGACCGGTGATTCGACACAGCAAAGGTCACTGATTACCATAACACCATGTGGTGTCAAGCTTGGTTCACCACCGTTTCTCAGACAAATGGCTAGGTTGAAGCCGCGAACAAGGCCATTTTGCATGGCTTACAGAAGAAGAAGTTGGACGAAGCCAAGGGCAGGAGGGCCGAGGAGCTGCATGGAGTCCAATGGTGAATCCGTACAACTGAAAAAACGGCCATGGGTGAAACACTATTCATGTTGATGTATGGGTCGGAAGCTGTACTACCTGTTGAAGTAGTGCTCCATACCCACTGTCCTACCACATTCTAGGAAGAACTTAACAATCCGGCCCTCCGTGAAGCCCTTGATCTCCTGCCCTCTATTCGAGGTGATGCCCTCCTCCGAGAGATGTGTTACAAACTCTGAGTTGCACGACTCCATGATCGCACAGTCAAGCTCCACCCACATCAGGGTCGGAGATTGTGTCTTTCGCTGGACAGAAGCTGTGGCATGCGTAGGAGAGCAAGGCAAGCTCAAGACAAATTGGGAAGGCCCGTACAAGGTAATAGATCAAGTACCACCAAGCACATAGCATCTACAGACCCCTGGAGGCACCCCTATCCCGAGAACCTGGCATTTCAGTAATCTGCAGAAGTATTATCAATAGCATTCTCTTTTTACTTCAAGCTTGATGCAATGTACTGATGCCTTTTTTCAATGAATACATTGGCTATAAAGGCGCTTATCGATTCTACCAACTCTTCTGCACCTTTAGTCCCCCAAAAGGGGCTAACGGCCCCACAGCACGACCTAGGGGCCGATCGCTACACCTTCAGCCCCTTAAGGCGTTAAAGGTCCTATAGCATGGCCTACGGGTTAGTCGCTACACCTTTAGCCCCCTAAAAGGGGCTAAGGGTCCTACAGCACGGTCTACAGGCCGGTCGCTGCACCTTTAGCCCCCAAAGGGGCTAACGGTCCTATAGTATGGCCTACAGGCCGGTCGTTGCACCTTTAGCCCCCAAAAGGGGCTAAGGGTCCTATAGTGCAGCCTACGGGCCGGTCACTGCACCTTTAGTCCCAAAGGTGCTAAGAATCCTATAGCACGGTCTACGGGCCGATTGCTACACTTTTAGCCCCTTTGAGGGTCCAACAGCACAGCCTAAGGGCCGGTCTACACCTTTTAGCCCCAAAAGGAGTAAAGGGTCCTATGTAGCACGGCCTAGGGGCTGTCGCTACACCTTTAGCCCCCAAAAGGGGCTGAGGGTCATATAGCGTGGCCTAAGGGCTGGTCGCTACACCTTAGCCCCCAAAAGGGGCCAATGGTCCCACCGCCCACCATAACGAAAACCTAAACCTCACCACTTGTTGCTCCCCTTGGGGGCCACAATTCTATAAAGAAAAGCGAATGCAAAGGTAAGCACGTAAATAGAGGCAAGCGAAACAACAAGTGAAAAAGTGAATGATAAAAGTCGAGGATTCCATTGCAAAAAAGTCAGAGATTTCACTAAATAAAGAGAAGTCTAAACACCGATGAAGGATCAGTAGGCCGAAAACAAAAAGGACAAGGAATAAATGAGGACCTTTATACATCAGGCGTTGGGATCCTTATCATTATCATTGTCCTCATGCACAACGGCCGTCCTCATGCGCAACGGCATTGCCGCCGCCGTCGTCGTCAGGAGTCGCGGCCTTGACGTCGAGAGGCGTGGTCTTCTCATTGCCCAGACTGTCGTTATCAAGCACGGGCAGAATGAAATCCACCAGCTCAGGGTTTCAACCATCGACCGGAGCTTGGCGACGGTCCTTGATGTACTTAACATACGCCTAGAAGTATCCCTCCTGGCAGAAAGCATCGGAGGCCAAGGTTATCAAGAATTCTCGAAAGAATTCTATGCGGTCCTCATGCCCGCGCTAGTAGCCCTGATGCTCCCACTGCGGCCTAGGCCTCTACTTTGGAGTGGGCTTCTTCCAGCTGATGCTACAAGTTCCCCTTCTCGACCTCCCAGGCCTCCTCCTTTTTCTTCAGTTTCTCCCAGTGACGTTTGTAGTTAGCCGCCGAGTCTTTCAACTCTTGACACTCTGTCTGGAGGTCGTGGATCCGCTTTCCTAGGACTGAGACAGACAGAGCCGACCCTACGACCTTTAGCGCCCAGGCAAAGGCCTGGTGAACAACTCAGCGGGGTTAGCCAAAGAGAGAAAAAACAATAAGGAGAAAAGAAGTAGAGAAAGGCTCGGCCTTACCTCAATAATGGCCACCTAATCCTCTGTGACCTTTAATGGCTCTGCCGAACCAGTGGGGCAAGGACCCATGACTTAGTTAGGCCCCTCACTAAAGCATACTTGGCGGGGAGATTAGCCGCCAGGAAATCCACTGGCTGGGCCTCGGTGTTCATTGAACGCTCTCTAATTGCCAGCTGGGCGGCTCACGGGCTCTCTCGAGAGCCGCTCACAGTAGGAGATCTTAGCGCCTCATTGGAGGCCGAACGCTCCCCGGACCTTCGATGCGGGGATGGCCCCTCAGTCCCCTTGCATTTAGAGGGAGGGGGTCACTCCTCAGGGGGTGGAAGCAGAAGCCACGACTGTCTCTTATCCCTCCTTTGTGCACGGGGGATGCTCAGGGACACTATACAAGGCCTGCAACTGCGTGGTGCTAGCCTTGGCACCTGTGAAAAAGGATAAGTTGATGCTTACGTTCGTGAAAACTGACAAAGGAAAAACGACTGAATGACCACTAGACAAACCTTCCTCACCTAAGTCTCGATGCGCCAGCGCATTTCTTCCTTGTGGCGCCTTTCATTTTCAACCGCAATCTCTTCCTCCATGGGTTGCCCACTCTCGAAGGGTGTAAGCATCTCCCGTGCTTGCTCTGCACAAAACGAAAGAAAGTCAGGTCAGAACCAATGAAAAAACAACACAAAAGAGGGACGTTAAGTACCCTTGGAGTAATTTTTAAGTATAAGGAGGTCAGCAGCAGCAAGAGAAAAACCGTTCTCAAAGTAGACAGCTTAGCCGATTCAAAGGCTCCACTCAACTTGCTCCGCTTGCACTCGAGTTCTTTCCCCGCATCGACTACCCTAGACATAAAACAAGGAATTGGCTTCAGACGGTTGTCTTCCCGTACATAATAACGGAAGTAGTGGGCCATCCTCATTTCCTCCGCAGTCAACTCCCCAAAAGGATTGCGGACTAGCCTCCCGTCGTTCTAATCGGGAAGATCCCCCTAACCCATCTCACGACGGATGAAAAGGACGTTATACTTCCAGTTTTTCAACTTAGACTTCTTTTTTATTACCATCATGAAGGCCTTTCTATTGTTAAAAGCTATACCATCTAGTGTCCTCAGTCTCGCTCGGAGCCCTCTGGACCATATGAACCAATCTAAAGGCGTGGCTTGTGCAGGAAAACCCTCACAACTCACATGTTGCGATGAAGGAGCAAATATTGTGCCAGGACGTGGGCACGATCTGCGTGGGCGCTAACTCGTACTTATTCAGGATGTCCATGATAACTGGGTGGAGCAGAAACCTTAAGCCGTAAGAGAAGGGTTCTATACCCCATGAGGGTGGCTTATTCACCATGGCATCGACATTAGGAATGATGAACCTGTATCCGACGGGTAGAAGATATTTCTCCTTTAACACTGGTCTCTTCAGGGTACCCACGATCCTAGGGTGGGGGAAATGGGTGCTCGGTCCATCTTAGGGGTTCGAGCATTCGGAAGCCCCTGGGTAAACCGTCCCCTCCATAATAACTTCATGGACTGGCTCCTTCTGACCACGGGCCTTCTTAGAACGGGAAGCTGATGAGCAGGAGCTGGATGAACTGCTTTCTTCCTCCCTCGTGAAAGAAGTAGTGCTGGTCATCCCAACTTCTATGCTCGTCCTATGAGAACCTGAGGCAGATGGAGAGTTACCTTCATAATATCCTTCGGCTGTGCGCTGGTCAGGAGTCTTCAACCGAAGAGTGGTCTTTGTCCTTGCCAGCCTGCTTTCCTAGATGTCAGTCATATGGGAAATAGCTACATGAATTTCCTACAGATAGACAACTTCCTCCTCAGTACTAAAGATGCTAGGGGTAGAGGAGTACTTGCAACTAGACCATGAAGGGGCGTCGGGCTCATATATCGGCATGACATAAGGGATTTTCTTGGGCTCCCTAAACTAATTCTTTTGGACAACGCACACAACCACCTGGCCATTGATTAGGGCTAGGAGGCTTGGAAACTGAGGGTGGTGGCCCTCCATTCGGAGGCTAGCCGACCTCTTAGGAACGGTCTCACTCAATGAATAGGAGGACGATGTTATCAAACAATATAATACAATTACAACCTTCAAGGGAGGCACGAAAGCGCGTACCTATGAAAAGTGAAGAGTTTGAAGATAAGGTTGAATATGGACTGGAAGGTGAGGTTGAAGATACACATAACCCCTTTGAAGATTCAAAGGAGGAGTTTGAAGATGCTACAGTGACGTTGAAGGAGGATGGGGGGAAGCAGAGCCTCTCTCTCTAGAAAACCTGTTTTCCTCTCTCTAAGAGGGTTTGAGGGCATGTTGAATTCACTTCCTCCAAGGAACCCAACGTCATTTATATGGGAGGAGAGTTAGAAGAGGAAGAGGCAGCATGCCCCCCTAGAAGCTTGAAGGGCTAGAACTCCACTCAGTCCATAACACGTGGCATCCAAACACACGTAATTGCTCAGTACACCTTTAGCCCCCAAAAGGGGCTAAGGGTCCTACAACACGGCCTAGGAGCTGGTTGCTATACCTTTAGCCCCTAGAGGGGCTAAGGATCTACTGCACGGCCTAGGGGCCAATCGCTACACCTTTAGCCCTCCAAAAAGGGGGTAAGGGTCCTACAGCATGGCATAGGGGCTAATCGCTATACCTTTAGTCCCCAGAGGGGTTGAGGATCTACTGCACGGCCTAGGGGCCGGTTGTTACATCCCTAGCCCCCAAAAGGGGTTGCGATCCTATAACACGGCTCACGGGCTGGTCACTACATCTTTAGCCCCCCGAAAGGGGCTAAGCGTCCTACAGCACGGTATCCTGGTCGGTCGCCATACCTTTAGCCCTCCAAAAGGGGGCTAAGGGTCCTACAGTACAGCCTAGGGGTCGATTACTACACCTTTAGCCCTGAAGGGCTGAGGATCTACTTTACGGCCTAGGGACCGGTCTCTACATCTCTAACCCCCAGAAGGGGCTGGCGATCCCATAGCACGGCCCACGGGCCGGTCGTTACATCTTTAGGCCCCAAATGGGGGTATGGGACCTACAGCACAGCCTAGGGACCGGCCGCTACACCTATGTGAAAATATTACAGGAAGAAGAACGTAAAAACATTGATGAAGAAACAACATCCTTATGTAAAGGAATCGCTTTTTATTGCCATCATAATTAACTATAAGATGACCTTACAAGGAGAAAGAGCAAAACAAAAGAGCAAGTTACAGTACAAACCTATGACTACTCTCTATCACTGGAGGGGGGTGAAGCATCACTTGACCCCAAGTTTTCCTCTTGGCCGTTCGTCGGCCCAGACCGTGCTCCTGGGTTGACCTGTCTATGGTATTGCGCCAACAGAAGGGCACGCTGGTCGAGTTGCAGCCAAGTTTCACACATGTACTACCGCAGACCTTCAAGGGACGATTTCAAGTGCTCGGCCAGGTCCCTACTCAAAACACGCAGCTCAAAAGCATCGTTGACCACCATAGCGTAGAAGACGGCCTGGATCATTTTGGGAAAGCGAAAGTCGCACGCGGCTTCCTCCGCCTCAGAGAGAGTGAAGCCTAGACAAAGATCGTGGTAATTCTCCGAAAGCGCCTGAGGAGGGCGCATGGCCCCCCTCAAGTGCTAATTGAAGGTTTCCCTGACGTGATCAGCCATCTCCTTAGTATTAAGAAAAATGGAGAAACACTATGATGGAGAAAAGGGCAGACTCTCTCTCTAGGAAACCCGTTTATCTCCCCAAAAGGGTTTTGGAGCGTGACAAAGTGACCTTCCACGAAGAGTCCAACTTTATATTTATAGAGGAAAGCCTGGAGAGTAAGAAACAACACGCCCCCCGAAGTTGTTACGAAATCGAAGCGGCACTCAGCCCCTGCAACGTGGCACCTAGACACTCAAGATCTCCTCTGAATATCTTTAGTCCCCCAAGAGGGGCCTGCGGCCCTGTAGCATAGCCTAAGGGCCAACCGGCATGACCTTGGACCTTTGTGTAGCCGAAGGGCCTACCACGGGGCCTAAAGGCCAGTCGTTACAACCATGGCTCCAGAAGCGGAGCCTCCTGGGCAACATCCCTTTGGCCGCATGCCACACCATTCTCCCCCACGGGATCGTGGAGTGCTATCCTATTCCGCGAAGGATGGTGGTGAAGACTTCCAAGCTCGGATAAGGGGCCAAGCATTCCCTCTACTGGGTCTAGGGCCGAGTGTAAATTAAGCACCACTGCCCTACAGCATAGCCCACAGGCCAAATTATGCAAGTACAAGCACATACCCAAAGGCGGAGACATGAAGAAAAAACCAACATTTTATTACTAGGACCAAAGAGTACAAGGCAGCTAAATAACAAAAGAAAAAAAAGGAGAGAACACTATAAAGGTTGTGATAGAGCCTAGATGCCACTGTCACCAGTACTGCGGGAGGAGAAGAGACCTCGCCAGACCCAGAACTCTCTTCCCGGTTGCTATCAGTCTCTAGGTAATGGGCTCGCAAAATGTTGTCTCTATTGTGCCACACCCACTCCTCGAAGGTGCACCACCGCAGCTCTACGAGGGCTGACTCCAATATCTCAACCATATCTCAGTGCAACATCCCTAATTTCACGGCATCGTTGAGAAACATCGCGCGGAATACAACCTAGGGTACTTTAGGAAGGAGAAAGTCTGGGCGGCCTCCTCAGCCGCAGTAATGTCGAAATACGGACACAGATCCTTATAATCGTACGAGAGAGGCAAAGGAGGGAAGGCAACCTCTCTCCGGCCCCATTCGAAGTTCTCCAGGATGTAAAGGGTCATCTCATCCGTCTTCAAGAAATGAGGGAACACCATAGTAGGAGATCTCTTGTGAGAATGAAATTGGCACGAGGAGCATGGAACACAGCTCCTAGTAACCACATTTTATATACCGAAAGTGGAGGATTTTCCAGGCCACCGTCCAGTCTTGGGAACTACCTCACCCCAAAAAGTCCACTGGTACAGAAGTTAATGTCCAGGTGTCGGTCCGGGAGACAGCGCTTCGACAGTGAGCCCCCTTCCCAAGGTTACTCGGTAACATTTGCACCTCAAATTTATTCCACATTTCACCTGACTGCCTGCCCGGTTCAATGTGCAGGCAGAATGTGAGGGGCTAAATAATCCAGAAAATATGATTTCCTGAGTGGACCCCACTTGTGCAACCGTGGGCCAAGCCCAGCAGGGCACATTTGGTCCTTAGGGGGTCCTCGGGTCTCCTAGCCAGGGGCCCAACGAAGCATCCAGTCTGGCGACCCATTAGGGAAACCTCCAGTGCGAAATTACTCTTTTACCTCTCGCTATAGGCATTATAAATACCTCCTACCTATCTCGAAAAAAGGATTCGCTCTATGACACATTCTCTTATTCTCCATAAATTCTCTCCTTACTGCTTTGTCTTTTACTGGCATCCCCGCTCTCGTCCAATGTCATCCTCAACAGACCAAGAAATTCCTAAAACAGCTGCTAACTCCACTGCCACTACTAGTGATACTAATAGGTTTTCGCTTTGTTCCCAAATACCATGAAATATTGAATTATTACTTGAAACCCAAAATAATTGAAACATTTACCCCTTTAGGATACCCTAAGATAATGGGGGTTAATGTCTATGGCAGCCATTCTTCTAAGATATTTTCATTAGTCGGAATGGAGGGAAAAGAAATGATGACGAGGACGTACACCATTACTTCACCCGGTTGAAGAAGGCCACTGAGAAAGGGAGTCGGATTAGTCAAAGGGTTGCCAACTTTGGAACATGGAAAGCAGAGAATTGTAAGGAGATCTTCATGCCTAAGACAAAAATCATTATATGGTATAATAAGTACTTCAAATATGCCAGATAAACCTGGAGATGAAAAGGATGTCTAGGCTGAATGTTTAATGCATGTTTATTCTTTATTGGAGAATCAAGAAATAGTGATATGCAGAATTACCAAAAAAGCTCACAAGAAAGTTGTGGTAGGTAACAAGAATGGTGCCAAGAAATGAGCACTTGAACCTAATAAAACGGGCCAAGAAAGCGGTATTGATGACATTATGCAACCACTAACAACAGTTCAGGTACAAGAACCCAAAGCATACGTGCTTGCATAGAACAACCAAGCATGAGCGAAATGATGATATGCCAAGTAGATGATCAAGGGGTGCAACAATCATCATCGTTGGCTACAGACAATATACTGTTTGACGATAACTTCGGTGATAAACAACAAGAAATTTGTGGGAGTGGAAAGGAAGTCATCATTGTTACTCCTTCAACATACAGTGTTAAGTATTTAATCGACCCATGCTGTGATTTGTTAGATACAAGTACAATGTCGTCTGATCAGGAGATTTGGGTCGAAAACATAATGAATTGGCTATTTAGCGAATGACTTTGGTTGCAACCTTTTTGGTTTTTCTCCTATTATGGACGGCAACAAAATACTCTGAGAGATTAGGTGTGATTTAACTTGCAAGAGGACATGTATTCTTGGCCTCAAGAATTCTTTTAGAAACAATAATACTTAGTGATGTTATTCTGATTATAATGTGGGGTTTCTACTCGAGTTCTTCTCCATCATTCTTTTAGAATCATACTTGAGCGAGGAATCCGCCGTAAAACAACAACGACCGCCAATCAACTCCATCATTTTCCTTGGCATTTGAAATGCAAAATTCACTCGCCTTCGCTCACAATCTAAACCCTAATCAACTATCAGAATAGAAGGCGACGAACAAGAACAAGAAAATCAGAAGGCAACGGGCGGGAGAACAACAAACAATAAGGGCCAGAGAACAACAAAGAACGGTGGCGAGGATGAAAAGGAGAAGGAGACGCAAATCCTTAGGAACATGTGGCCGTGTATAGAGGTGCTTTCCAGGGAAGTGGATCAACGGCTGGGATAAGGCGGCTATGAGATCAACGGTGTTGATCCATATCCGATTATCCGTTACATTCACGCGGTTTTACTTAGTTGATTCAATTTTTATTTTATTTTTTTGATCTGCCTTCCTTTTATGTTTTATTTCTGATTTTTTATTTATAATTATCTAGTACAAAAATAAATTAGTATTTCAAAAATAAGAATATAATATTTTACTAATATTTTCTCAGATTAAGTACTCAATTGTCAGTTGTTATATTAAACAACCGGATGTACAAATGCAATAGTACACCCAGGTTGTCGAAACATATAGAATAAGATAAAATTGTTGTATCAACAAATTGTGAGGAGGCATGTGACTCATTGGCAAGGTGAATGTTTGTTGAGATGATGGTCCTCCTAAGTTCCATTTTTGGTGCAAGATAATTACTCTCCCTTTTTGTGAGATAATTGAATTTTCATTTTCATCCCTCTTTTTTATTTTCCCTTCTCTTTTCATACTTAAAAAGTTTTTTTTGGAAAAAAATTTGACTATCAACTACTTTCCTGTTTTTGAGATAATTACTTTTTCGTTTTACTTTTTTTAAATTTTTTCTTCCTTTCTTGAGGAGCCAGATACACATTTTTAGTGACCTCTTACACATTACAACTCATATTATAAGATGTAATATTTATTTAATGAGATATATTGTATCTTCTATTGAGATGTGGATGATGTTTAATGGGATGTATATTATTTAATCCTCTAAACTATTATGTTATATTTTTTGTTGAACTCAAATTTACGAATGAATACTTAAAAAGTTTTAGTGAGTTGCACTATGTCTTTTTGGTGAGCTTTTATACAATGTTTTGGTTAGCTATGATATACATTTAGTGAGCAAAAACTTGAAAAGATTATTTGCTAGTGATCCATACTTTTTTTTAGTGAGCTCTGATAAATGGTCAATGAGCTATGAAATATATTTGATGATCAATGTGATTTATTGAGCAATACTAACTATTTATAAGAAAGAATAATTGAGCAAACATATAATACTATGTCTTTTTTGGTGAGCTTTTGTATAAAATTTTGGATGAGCTATGATATGTATTTAGTGAGCACAAATTTGAAAAAATTATTTACTAGCTGTTTTTTAGTGAGCTATACTATTTTTTTAGTGAATTGTGATAAATATTTAGTTAGTTATAAAAGATATTTGATGATCAATATGATTTATTAAGCAAAACTAACCATTTATACTTAAAAATAAGTGAGTAAAGAATATAACACTATGTCCTTAAGGAGAGTTTTTTATATAATGGTTTGATGAGCTATAATGTATATTTCGTGAAAAAGAATTTGGAAAAATTATTTGCCGGTGATATGTACTATTTTTTTTAGTGAGCTATGCGTTTATTTAGTGAGTTGTGATCAATATTTAGTGAGCCATGAAATGCATTTGATAATAAATACGATTATTGAGCAATATTAACTACCTGTACTGAAAAATGAGTGAGCAAACAACATAATACTATGTCTTTTGGTGAGCTTTTATTTAGTATTTTGATGAGTTATGATATAAACTTAGTGAGCAAAAATTTGAAAAAAATTATTTACGAGTGATCTGTACTATTATTTTAGTGAGTTATGCTTACTTATTTATTGAGCCGCAATAAATGTCTAATAAGTTATGAAATACACTTGGTGATCAATATTACTAGTCATCTATACTAAAAAATGAGTAAGCAAATAATATAATATACAATTTTAGTAAGCATATATAATCTTAAAACTTGTTATGTGAGTCTATTGGAATCAATCTCTTTATAGACAGTTATATCTGTAGAAGTAAGAATGCCTACATCTAGATCTTTCCAAATCCTGTGGAAGCATGACCCATACTGAGAGTAGTAGTAGTAGTTGTTGTTGTTGTATACATTCTTGTTCATATTTTGAGGTATGATATTTGTTTAGTGAGCTGCACCATAACGTTTCGTGAGTTATGATATATGTTTAGTGAGCAATACTTTATATTCATCTTCTATATGATACATCTTTTGGTTAACTTAAATATAAGATTCTTTAAATGCTCAAGAACGGCATACTTGAAGGTTCTATATTTTAGTGTTTGGGTAGTACATCTTTAGTGAGTTATAATATATATTTAGTGAGTTAGACTATATCTGGTGAGTTAGACTGCATGAGTATTATACTCACTAAATATAATACAAACAAATGATCATATTTCATGATAAAAAATAAGTGAGCTATAACATAACTCAAAACTTGAAATATTTTTTCCTAGTGATTTGTAGTAATTTTTTTAGTGAGCTATGCTATTTATTTAGTGAGTAGTGGTAGATATTTAGTGAGCTATAAAATATTTTTGGAGATCAATATGATTTAATGGTAATACTGACTATTTATAATAAAAAATGACTAAGCAAACAATATAATACACTGACTAGCGAGCATATATACATTCTTCTTCATATTTTGAGGTATGATATTTTCTTAGTGAGTTGCACCATAACTTTTGGTGGATTATAGTATATGTTTAGTGGGTAATATCTTATATTCATCTTACACAACTGGTCTTACAGGACCAATTGTACAACCAGATTTTGGCTCACTAAAATATGTTGTTGTACATCTAGTTTCGCTCACTAAAAATATATATAATTCACTAAAATATTTAACTGAGCTGAGACACATTTTTAGTGAGCTAATAGATATTTTTAGTGAGCATATAAACATCAACCAATGCGTCTTATGTACTGGACTTCGCTTGCTAAAAATACTATCCTATTTTTTTGGTCAGAAAAGTAAGTAAAAAGTCTAGATAGCCATCGTCTGAAGGGAATATTGTACAATTCACCACAATATGTGATTGTACAAAAAACAAAATGTTATTGTATATCCAACCCTCACTAAATTATATTTTAGTTATCTATATTCTATACCATTTATCTAGCGAGCGGTGATAAATATAGATAACTAAAATGTGCTATTGTACCCAAAAAAAAAAAAAAATGCTATTGTACATCTGAAACTCACCAAATTATATTGTAGTCATCTATACTATTTATTTAGTGAATGGTGAAAGATATTTAGTGACTTATGAAATATATTTGGTGCTTAATATGATTTAGTGAGCAGTATTAATTGTTCATAATTAAAAAAAAAGAGTAAGCAAACAATATTATATACAATTTTAGTGAGCACATACACAATCTTGTTTATATTTTGAGGTGTAATTTCTTAGTGAGTTGTACTATAATTTTTACTGAGCTATGATATATATTTAGTGAACAACACTTAATATTCGTTTTTTAATGCGCTTGCTATGATATATATTTTGATTAACTAACACGTAAAATTCTTTAAATGCTCAATAATGGCATACTTGAAAAGTTTCAATCGGTTGTGCTATTGTTTTTCTAGTGAGCCACATATGATATTCATTTAGTGAGTTGTAATAAATATCTAGTGAGTTGTGAAATATATTTGGTGATCAATAACTAGTCCTAATCAAAATGAGCGAACAAGCAGTATAATACACAATTACACGTTCTTGTTTATATTCAAGGTATGATATTTTTTTGTGAGCTGTACCATAACTTTTAGTGAGCTATGCTATATGTTTAGTGAGCAGCCTTTTATATTCAGCTTCTACTATGCTATGATATATCTTTTCTCATATGTAAGATTCTTTAAATGTACAAGAATGACATATCCAAAAAGCTTAGTAACCTATGCTTTGATTTCTTAGTGAGTTATTTCTATTATGTTTTAGTGAGATATAATAAATATTTAATGAGCGAATACTTGAAAAGTTTATATTTCATTGATCTATGATATATCTTTTACTGAGCTATCACAATTTCACTATGTCTTTAAATGAGTTATGATATGAGTGAGTAATGCTTTAGATTCATCTTCTAACGTGCATGCTATGATGTATCTCTTTCTCACTGGCACATAAGATTCTTTAAATGCACAAGAATGACATATTTGAAAAGTTTCATTCACTTGTACAATAATTTTTTTGGTGAGCGATGATATTTATTCAGTGAGCCATGATTGATATTCAGTGATTTATGAAATATATTTAGTGACCAATATAATTTAGTGAATAATACCAATTATTCCTAATCAAAATGAGTAAGCCAAAAACATAATACACAATTATACATTCTTGGTCATATTTTGAGATATGATATTTTCTAGGTGAGTTGGACTATAATTTTCGGTGAGCTATGATGTATGTTTATTGAGCAATATTTTACATTTATCTTCTAATACACTATGATATGCCTTTTGGTTGTTTCATATATATGATTCTTTAAATATATAAGAATGAAATACTTGAAAAGTTTAGTAACTTGTACTTTGATTTTTTAGTTGAGTTATTTCTATTATGTTTTGGTAAGAAATGATATATATTTACTGAGCAACTACTTGAAAGTTTTATATGTCACTGATCTATACTATGTCTTTTAGTAAGCTATGATATAGTGAGCTATGATTAATGTACACACACACACACACATACATGCATACATATATATATATATATATATATAGATATATATATAATTATATATATATATATATATAATGTATGTATAGATATATGTACTGTGTGTATATACATAGATATTATATATATATATATTATATATATTATATATATTGTCTATATATGTGTGTGTATGTATGATGTATGTGGTTGTGATGTATATATAATATATATATATATATATATATATATATTATATATATATATATATATAATAATATATATAGATATATATATATATATATAAGGACCAAATTCAGTTGAATAGAATAAATAATCTAAATAAATGAAGCCTAAATAAATAAATTAATAGCTTATTTTTTTGAGGAATTAAACAACGCAAAATATGGTTGAGTAGAATAAATAAATTTAAGAAATATAAGTAAATAAGGCCTAAATAAATTAATTAATGGCCTATTATTTGGGTAAGAAAAAGAAGATAAAAAGATAAAGGAATAAAATGTTTTAAAAAGATAAAATTTAGTTGAATAAAATAAATAGACTTAAAAAATCTAAGTAACTGAAGCCTAAATAAAGTAATTAACAACTAATGTTTTTTGGGAAAAAAAGGAAGACAAGTAGACAAAGAAATTAAATAAAATATTAGCCTTGCAATTTGTTGGATTTGAGACTATGACCCAAGCAACAACCAAATGCCAATCAACTAGTCAAACAACTACAACACCATTGCAATTCTTCTAAATAAAAATACATAAAGTACAGCCGGGTGGATGGAGCACAGTGTCCTCCCAATTGTATGAGATAATTTGTGCTCAATTGTTGAATACTTATTGATATTTAATTCAATTAATAAATACTTCTCATCTCATATTAAAGTAGCATATGCAAAAAATAGAAACCGCCTATAATGAATATGAATAGCTTTATTCTAGATGTTAGTTAAAATAATAATGTTCTTTTCTTCCTGAACTCTTCAAAGAGGCATAATAAAATTATCGGCAAACTTCAAACAAGCATAGAGAACTAATTAGAGTGCTCCACAACAATGTAACTACTACCTTTTAGCATAGACAAGAGGTATTTCACAACAAATTTTTTAGATAAATAGTTATATTCAAATCCTTTTATCTATTCCAATTCGACTTTCTTGCAATTATTTTATCTTGCAATTGTGGTGAATCTTTTCGTGATTTCTTATCCTGAAAAGACAAAGTACAAAAATAAATGATTAGTCTTAATTATTCACATATTTAATGAAAGAAATGTTTGAAAAACTTAGTTTGACCTGAAGCACCTATATTGCGTGCATATCCAATCTTTTTAAATAATTTTGAGTAGTACCTAATTGGGGTAGATAAAGTGAAATACACGTAATTCGTAAGAAACTTATTGGAATTTCGTCAACCTTTTTATGCCTTTTTCTAGAGTGTTTAGTGTAGAAAGATGTTGCATAAGGACATAGGTTTAGAGTTTAGAGAAGGAACTGGAGTAAAGTACGAATGCAATATGTTCGATGGGTTAATGTATATGGTCCTACTATTGAGGTTATTATCTCTTTAAAATGAGACGCAACACCATAAGGGAGTGAATTTAAAATTAAAAATAAAATAATATTTTTACCATAAGATATTAAGGTGATTGCCAAGATTTTTCTTAGTTATACGAAGGGTGAAGATAAATGGCTCTGACATTATATAAAAGAAGGGAAATAGATAGTCAAAGTTGGTTGTATGAGGCAAGAAGCTTTAGAGAGGAGGATAGTGCTTCAATATTCCTAACAAAATCAAAGAACTCATATGGAGAATAGAACAAAAAATTATTACCTGTTCCGAGTTAATTTGAGAAGGGCTGTGGGAAGTGAAGGAATTGCCTAGTGTGCGGAGATCCTCAAAACAAAAATAGAAATGTACATGAAATTGGGGTGCTTCTTGGAAAAATGTGTTTAAAGCTTAACAACATTTGACATTTTTGCAAATGACCATACAAATGGAAATATAAAAGAAGTCGTTAGCATACTTATTGAAAAAATTATCTTTTGGACCATCGAGATTAGGGTAAATAATTTCCCAAACCCACATTTTCTGATAAATATTTACTAGTCCCTCCAACTTTGGTTAAACATTTTTTAGGAGCAAAGTTGACCAAACTTATCTTTTTTAAAACTACACCAAGGACCCTAAGTTTTTTATATTTGCACATATAACCTAAATCCTTAAAAACTTACTTTCGAAAAATAAAAATTTGTGCATGTGTTTCTTTGCTCATAAGTACTACTCGACGCCCTCTATCAATTGGTATCAGAGTCACGTGACCAAAAATAATTAAAATAATTAAGCTAATTAGTAATTAATTAAGCTAATTAATTGTGATTAATGCTAGAATCATCATCTGCTTGCCCTGGACTAAATTATTCACATATTGTTTTCTCACTCCAAGGCCTTGCTCCATTAGTACCTCAATTAAACTATATCACTGATGTAGTTTTAGAATTAAAAGTAGAATTAGCTAAAATTAAGACTGAAATCAAGGAGCTTAAGAAGCAAATATCGGTAATTCATCTTTCTTTAGTTAACGAAGTAAGATATAGCAGAAAAGCTACTTCCAATATTAGTACTCCATTTCAGCATAAATATCCTTTTTTCAAAACCCAAAAAATAAGATTCCGTTTTCCTTGCATTATATAAAAATCCAAAAAGAAGTAGGAGAAAAATGAGGTGAAAAATCAGCTAAAAAACAGAAAATGAAGGAGAAGATGGAGTATAAGCAGTATACCATTGAACAACTACAGAATATGTTCGAAGAAGAACAGAATCCAGAAGAATTAAACAAGATCATGGACGCAATTAGTGATAAATATGATGTTTTATCTGATGATAATGAAACGACTAATAATATCTTATTAGAAGAAGAAATATATCAGCAAAAGAGAACCTCATTAAACTAGAAGATCTTAATGTGTTACCTTTAGAAAAAATTAAAATAAAATCAGATAAAAAATATGGTAAAATGACTATTGAAGATGAGATTAATGAAATTGGATAAGAACTCGACTTAGGAGAAATAGAGACTAATCTGGTTAACAATGTTACTCCTAAGCAGGAGGAATTCGGTAAATGTTATAGGAGAAATACTTATTTCCTAAGACCTAGGTATGTTCCAGCAGGACAAACAATCAAAATTTTCGTTCGGGTTCATCCCAAGGAAAACTACAACTTTTGAAGAAGTTATCTTTACCCCAACTAGTTAGACAAGATATATCTTAAATATAGATGGAGCACATAATAGAAAAGAAATATTTCAACATTGGCAAAGAGGAATGAATAGCATCCTAAACCTCAATACTACCTGCACTGCTACAAATTTTCTAAATTATATCGAACATAGTTTTTTTGATACTGTAGCTAACTGGTATGATTCATTAATTGAAGAAGGTAAAAATACATTAAGAATGATGGAAACACCAACTGCTATGTTTAAAAATCTACGCAAAGAAATTGAAACTGAATTTATCGATGCAAAACTTAGCTCTGAAGAAAAGGCCAGAGAATGGCAGAGAAGATTAATAATATAGAACTATAGGATATGAGATATTTGAAAAATTATATTGCTAAATTTGGTCAATATTATTACAAAATTGGGCATAATGAGACTAATCTTAGCATGTTCTATGACAAATTGCATATCCGATAAGTTTTATAATTAATGAAAAGTACATCGCATGGCTTGAACATGCAAATGCCATTGATACCCTTGGTTTGAGGATCTTTTATTTAAGAAAATAGGTCAATGATCATTGTCTTGATCCCCAAAAGCAAAAGAAAATTAAGAAGTAATTCTTAACTTGTTAGGATTCACTTCACCAATGGAGAAAAGAAATTGAAAAAAGAAAATTTTATAAGAAAAAGAGCTTTAACAAGAAAAGGGGTGAGAAATATAGAATAAAATATTATTATAAACCAAGTCCTAAAAATCGAAGATTTTTTAGGAATGCAACTTATTGTCCTACAGGAAATGTTGGGCATGCAGAGAAATAGGACATTATGATAATGAATGCAAAAATAGGAAGAATAACAATCTTATTGAAACCTTGGGTAGCCTACATTATATTGAGCTTAGTGAAGATGAGGCATTAGACCTTGCCCTAAGTAACAACAAAGGGATTGTTGAAATTATAATGGATAATGAATATGAAGAAAGTGATTATGAAGAAATAAGTCATATGATGAAAAGTGGCTCAATCAGTCTTGATGATCTTCAAGGAGAAGAGTTTGTTGTAGACAATGATAACGAAGGAGTTAAAGGAGATTGAGTTCTTTCCATAATCCAGAAAGATATGATCTATAAAAAGTTTATCTTTCAATTGAAAAGCAAATACGTATGTGAGATGATGGAAGGAGATCTAGAAATCAAAGATTGTGAGTATGATGTAGGAGAAGTTAATCTCATTCATTGAGAAAACATCCTTAAGCATAACAAAGATAGAAAATATAGATATATTCATGTTGGAAGTGTCCAAGTTGAAATCACTCCATTATAATATTACGGTAAAGATATTAATCTCTATGCTTTGCTATGTGATATTAGGCACACCAAGTTCAATAATCAAATTATCAAATGGATAAAGACTAACTTATGTAATGGATCGGTAGGGTTCAATTATAGACCTGGATATTATGTGAGTCTAAAAGATGAGTTTGCTAAAAACTTCATATCCCTTAAGATAAAAACAGTTGGAATGGACATGAAAAGAGGAGGATATCCATTAAGGACATTCTGGAAAATTATCTAAAAATTATATAATACCATAGATCCAAAGACTAAGATCATCATGATAGAGGTAGAAAAATTTGAAAGCCTTACCCCTATGCAAAAAATTCAGAGGATTACATCCAATCCACAAGAGATAAAGATTGTTCGTTTATAGATATCTAGCTTTGCCAATCCTATAAAAATCAAGAAGAAAAATGTGATAAAATTTGATGAGAATGGTAAAATTACCATTAAATATCAATTATTAAGAAGCATGAGTGCTAGATCAGACTGGGGAGAAGGATCTTCATCAGCTAAAGAAGAGCTTAAAGAAGATAATAAATGAGTATGACCAGTGAAATGAGTAGAATGAGTTTTGAACTCGTAAGATATGGTGTAAACCGAAGTATGAGTCCAGAAAGAAAAGTTATTGGGTATAAAACAAGAATTATTAGTGAGCCAATTTATGAGGATGAATTAGTAAAAAATATGACTATGGAGATATGCTATGATGTCACCAACACAAATCCTAATAGTATTTATATCCTAGTAAATGTATGCTTAGAGGGATATAATAAATATGAGTTGTGTACCTACATAGATAGTGGTTGTTCTGTATACTTTGAAAAAAGATTATTATTTTTAGAGTTTACATGGGAAAGGGCTAAAAATCCTTTACAAGTGAGGATAGCAGATAATAGCATCATAAGTCACAATGAAGCAATAGAAGGGTTATCTATAGAATTAGGAGGAGTTCAATGCATCATACCAGTTCTATGGGCTACTAACTAACCCTTTGATAATTTTATTATTGGAAATAATTTTCAGATATTATATTCTCCATGCACACAAACCATAAAACAAGATAATATTCACAATTAATGGTCACTCAGTTCCTATTGAAAAATTAAGCAAGGCTTACACTCATCAGAAAATTGAATTTACATGTAACCGGCGAGGTGAGAAGGTAATGCCGGCACAATGAGAGGTAGCATTAAAAATTTTATTACTCGAGTTATCTATTAAAGAGCAGATTGTCGAGTAACAAGAAAAATTATGTGAGGAACTCTACTATGATAATCCACTAAAGTTTTGGGATAAAGATAAAACATTTGCTAAAATCACTCTATGAAACCCTAACACTATTATCCAAGTCAAACAAATGGTGTACACACACCAGGACATCTAAGAATTTGATAAACAAATCAAAAAACTTCTAGATAAAGGATTAATTAGGAATAGCAAGAGTTCTCACACCAGTCCCGCTTTATGGTAAGAAATCATGCAGAAGAAAAAAGAGGAAAGTAAGGATGGTGATCAATTATAAAAAGCTTAGTGATAATACTGTCTTTGATGGATATTATGTTCCTAACAAAACAGTCCTTTTTAACAGAATTCAAGGAGTCTCTTGGTTCCCAAAAATGGATTGCAAAAGTTGGTATTAGGAGATAAAGATGGATGAGGAAAGCATTCCTTTAATTACATTTGGTGCCCCACGAAGACATTATGAATGGATAGCAATGTCATTTGGTTTTAAAAATACACCTCAAATATTTAAAAGAAGAATAGATAATATTTTTAAAGACCTTAATCATTGTTGTTTAGTTCACATCGATGATATCCTTGTATTTTCCAAAACCATGGAGCAGCACAAAGAAGATGTCTTAGCCGTCCCTCAAAGATGCATTGATCATGGTATCATACTTGGAAAAAGCAAGCACATTTATGCTGAATAAGAAATTGAGTTCTTGGATCTAGAGATAAAAGTTAGACAAATCATTCTTCAAAAACACATTCTGAAAAAATAGAAAATTTTTCTGAAAAAATTGAAGACATGAAGCAGCTAGAAAGGTTTCTTGGATGTTTTACTTATGCTTCAGATTTTATTAAAGATTTAGCTAAGCTAAGAAAGCCATTGCAGCAAAAACTCAAGAAAGAAATAAGTTGGACATGGACCACCAGTGATACAAAGATTGTTTAGAATTTTAAAAAGATATGTAAAAATCTTACTGTTCTTAATTTGCCTAATGAAGGAGATGACTTAGTTCTAGAGACAGATACCAACAACAAGCACTGGAGCACAGTACCGAAAATCAAAGAAGGAGAAAAACTTTGCTGGAAGTTTTAATAAAGTTGAATGCAACTATCCCATAATGGAAAAAGAAATTCTTATAGTTATAAGGGGAATTAAGAAGTTCTTAATCTTTTTAGCCCCAAAATCTTATCTTATTCGAACTGATTACAAAGGAATACTTGGTTTTGTGAAAAAGAATTTATCAAATATGCAAGCGCAAGGGCAACTGCTGCATTGGCAATTATGGCTTAACCAGTTTTCCTTCTTTATTGAACATATGCAGGGATCGAAGAACTCTCTGCCAGATAGCTTAACTCGAAAACTCACCAGTGGTGATCATCAGAGCTGACCTCCTGCCAAAAAAGGAGAAAATCTATAATGAAATGCCATTCCTATTAGAACGGGTTTCTCCTTCTCGTAGAGTCCTTATTGACAACATAGAATTCCATACAAAAAGTAGATCACGTTTTGATCTACTATCTACAACCTACCTAATAATCCAAAGATTTTCCCTTCTAGGGTTACAAGTCAATTACCTACGGTGTCCTTATGATATTCAAGAAAAAAAAAAGTTCTTATGTTCAAGAGAAATGGTTCAATGAATGGTATGCAGTCTGCATCGATTATTATCATAACTATTCTTATGATATTTGGATTCTTGGAGTACAATGATCTATTTTCATGATAAGTCTAGAGTTAGTGTTGTTAGTTTCCCAGCTAACTCAATCTCTCCAAATGACCCTCTCATTAAAGTTTGGGAATATAGGATGATAGTTTACTTTATAGAAATCCCAGATCTAAAGTTTCAATTTTTTCTCAACCCTAACCAAATTCCAATAATGCATGTTCAAAAAGATTCATTGGATTCTCACATCTCCTGATGGACTAATAAAAATTCCGTATAGCAGACCCCTATATTTGGAGATACATTGTGCACTAATCGAATATGAAAATGAAAAAGCCAAATCAGCCCATTACCTAGTTCAGATCGTTGATTACGACAATCCCTATGATCAACAACAAGAATGGTTTCTAGAACAAGGAGGATTTGTTACTGATCTTTCTTTAGCAAGAGCCATCGATTTTTACAATATCTATCATCAAAGTTGGGCATTAATTGAACAAGAAAAAACGTTAATGCATTGTGAAAATAATACTTTCGCCTATGACAATGAATTTAAAGAATACATGAAGGTGGAAGGAGCAGTCTCAGACAATATCTTTGATTATCTCTTTGACGTTGGAGCTGAAAAATTTTTATCAGCAAAAAAAAGAAATATCTTCTTGAATTGTTTGAGAAATGGAACCTGGAGCATCACAGTTAGATAAAGGGTTTGATGATTATCTAGATAATGATGATCTGAAAAATGTAATTGGAGATAAAGGCATGCAGAATCTCAATAATGATGACTAGTTTTGTCATCATTAAAAGCTTTGAAAAGTGACTGCCCCATTATTGTGCTATTTTGACAAGTGTCAGGTCTATAAAATAAAGTGTATACTATAGTCATGCGAAGAGTCAGTATGTACTATAGCCATGTGAAAAATCAGTATGTACTGTAGCTATTAGGGATCCTATATACCCCCAACCCTCTATAAAAGGGGAAGTCGAGTGCTGAGAAGGGACACGGTCATTTGAGCAAAAGAGAAGTTGGGATTCTCCATTTTTCTGTGAGCAAGCATCTCTAATGTTCTTAACTTAAGTCCCTCGTCAAAACTTTCCATTGTAATATTTCCACCTTGAAGCTTTCAATAAAAGAAGTTTCGTAGTAGGAAACGTTATTCAATTGAACCTTATCTCTTTAATATTATAATTTCTTGATTAAAGTTCCAATATCCTTGAAAAAGATTAAAAACTTGATTAGTGGCTACGGTCCGAGGTAGAAAATGAAACGGATCTGTGCTGTGCTTGATCTAAGGAAGGTGGAGTTGAGATTAACAATCTCTATAAACCGGAAGTTAGAGGAACGCCAGAGTCTAGTGCCAACTAAGTTTAGGTAATGGTTGAAACTCTCTAATTAAGTTTTAATTATTTTGCTAAGTATGGTGGGCCGTTAATAATAGAAAATATAATATTTAAGATATAAGTGGAAGATTATGATAACACGCACCAGTGAAGTCAGTATAAGAAGAAAGAATACTAAAAATAGTCATACTTAGATATTAGAGACCAATTCGTAATTTTAGAAAGTTAAGGGTCAGAAATAGGAATATTTATCCCCCCCACAAAATAATTACCCAAACCTGCATAGTCCCAAAAATATTTATCTAAAAAAGTAGGTTTCGAAAATCATTATACCAAATCTCAGTGTACCAAAAAGTAAATTATTCCATTCTTATTTAACAAACCTTTAACGGTGGAAGTTGAGATCACTTATCTTGTTTGTGGAATATACTCCTCAATTTTAATCCACACAAAAAAGAAATGGAAAAGACAACAAGGTAATGTTGAAGACTAGTTATAAATTCAAAGGAAAAGGATGAATATAAAACCAACCGGAAACCATTTGGTGAGAGCTAAATTAAATTAATGTTGACATCTTTATTGTTCATGAACAAATGGTATATGTTTTTCGAGCTGTAGCAAGAGTCGAGGGTAGGAAATCATTGGCAACAATTTAAAAGAAGACATGAAGGGAATGATGACTTCTGTGTTGCTTGATGCAAGGAGATGAAATAGACTGAAAATGCATCCGAGTAATGAGTGTTTCTTAGTGACGCCATATTTAGGAGTTGGTTAGTATGTTTAAGATATCATTTAGAAGATGGTGATTAGAATGGAAATATGAGAAGTGTAACATGTTTTTTGGGAAAGCTTTTAGCTATAGAAGTTGAAACAATGTTTCCCATGCCACCAAAACATAGGCAAACAAAATGATTAGAGAAGCAAGCTGTAACTAAAAAATATTTGAAACTTGAAACTCCTAACATAATTTACAATGTACTAATATAAAGATACTCTAAATTAATCAAGGATTTTCGGTTTTAATGTGAAAAGTTTTCACTTTAGTACCTCCAGTTTTAGTGCATGAATTGTTTGGTCCAGGTTTTGGAAACATTTACACTTCAGTGTCTCCAATTTTGGTGAAGGTGACTTTCTGGTGCTTTTTATTATTATTTTGGTGCCTAAACTTTTAGAAACTGCAGAAATGTCTCTGAAAAGGGTAAACTATGCAATAAGCTATTTTTACGAAAATGTGCCTGTTTTACACGATTAAACTTCTTGTAATAACTCGTACTAATTATCACAATCTACTACTTGTAAGATAAATATTATATTTGTTTATGATTAGAGGCCCACCATGCTTAGTAAAATAATTAAAACTTAATTAGAGAGTTTCGACTATTACCCGAATTTAGTTGCCACTGGATCTTGGCGTTCATTTAACTTCCAATTTACAGGTATTGCTAATCTCAACCACACTTTTCTTAGATTAGGTACAGCACGGATCTGTTTTGTTTCCTATATCAGACCGCAGCCACTGGTCAAGTTTTATATTTTAAAGGACAGTGGAACTTTAATCAATAAATTATGATATTTAAGACATAAGGTTTGATTGAATAACGTTCCCTTCTGGAAGATTTCTTTTATTAAATCTTGAAAGTGAAAATATTACAATGGAAAGATTGAAGAGGGCATTAAGCTACTAAGATCACCAGAGATGCTTGCTTATAGAGAAATGAAGAATCCCGACTTCTCTTTTGCTCAAATATGCTCAAATTACTATGTCCCTTCTCAGCACTCAGCCTCTCCTTTTATGGAGGACATGGACTAAATAGGATATCCTAATGGCTATAGTACACAGTGATATTTTCACATTGACTACAGTTGTCCTCACACAGCTACAACAGATGACATTATTTTACTGATTTGACACTTGACAAAATAGTACAATGACTGAGCAACAACTTTTCAAAGCCTTTAATGTTGACAAGACTAGCCATCTATATTGAGATTCTACATGCCTTCATCTATAATAATATCTTCCAGACCATCATTATTCGGATAATCGTCAAAATCTTCATCAAATTGAAGATGCTCTGTATCCCATTTCTCAAATAATTCAAGAATATATTTCTTTCATTTTTCTGATAAGAATTTTCCGGCTCTAATATCAAAAAGATAATCAAAGACATTTTCTGAAGTCGCTCTGTCCACCTTCATATATTTGCTAAAACCATTGTGACAAGCGAAAGTAGTATTCCCACAATGCATTAGTATTTTTTCTCGTTCAATTAATGCCCAACTTTGAGATATATGTTGTAAAAACCAATGGCTTTTGCTAAAGCAGGATCAGTCACTAATTCTCGTTGTTCTAGAAACCATTCTTATCGTTGATCATTGGGGTCGTCAAAATCAACTATTTGAACAAGATAATGAGCTGGTTGGACTTTTTCATTTTCATACTCAATTAAAGCACAATGTACCTCCACATATAGGCATCTATTGTGTGGAATTTTTGTTGGACCATCAAGAGATGTAAAAATCCAATGGATCCTTTTGAACATGCACTATTGAAACTTAGTTAGTCTTGAGAAAAATAGGAACTTTGGATCTGGTAATTCTATAAAGTAACTACCATCCCGCATTCCTAAGCTTTAATGACGGAGTCATTTAGAGAGATTGAATTTGCTAACAAACTAATACCACCAACTTCAGACTTATCGGGAAAATAGATTGTAGTACTCCATGATTCCCAAATATCATTGAAATAATTATGATAATAGTCGATGCAGGCTGCATACCACTCATTCAACTATTTTTCTTGAACATGAGAACTTAATGTTTCTTGGATATCATAAGGACCCCTTAGGTAATTAACTCGTAAATCTAAAAGGCTAAATATTTGGCCTATTAGGTAGGTAGAAGATAACAGACCAAAACGTGATGTACTTTTTGTATGGAATTTCAAATTATCTACAAGGACTTCACTAGAAAGAGAAACCAGTTATAGTAGTAATGGTATTTCATATTGGATTTCTTTTTTTTCCTTCGGCATGATTTCTTACCATGAAAACGGGACTAGTGTGAAGATTCTTACCATTCATGATTAATTATTTATCCAGAAGTTCTTTGATTTATTTATCAAATTCTTGGATATCTTAGTATATATACACCATTTATTGAACTCAAATAATAGTATTGGGATTTAACAAAGTAATTTTTGCAAAAGTCTTATCATTATCCCAAAATTTTAGTGGATTATCAGAATAGTGCTCTTTGCATAATTGCTCTTGTTATTCAACAATCTACTCTTTAATAGATAACTTAAGTAATGAGATTGCAGTGCTATCTCATGTTGGACAGGCATTACCTTCTCACCACATTGGCTGCATGTAAACTCAATTTTCTGATGAGTGTAAGCCTTAATTTTTCGTAGGGACTGAGTGACCAATGATGGGAAATATTATTTGATTTGTGGTCTGTATGCATGGAGAATACAGTCTCTAAAATTTTTTTCTAATAATCATATCATGAGATGGTTGATCTATCGCCTATAGAACTGGTATAATGCATTAGGCTCCTCTTAATTCTATGGATAATCCTTACATTGCCTCATTATGGCTCATAATACTATTATCAGATATCCTTACTTGTAAAGAATTGCTTTTCTCCACATAAATTCTAGAAATAACGCTTTGTTTTTACCCCAAAGCATACAGAACAACATTGTCTATATAGACACACAATTCATATTTATTATATTCTTCTAAACATACCTATATTGGGATATAGATGCTATTAAGATTTGTATTGGTAGCTTCATAGCATATCTCCATAGTTATATTTTTGACTAATTCATCTTCATAGATCGGTTCACTAACAGTTCTTGTTTTATACCTAATAACTTTTCCATCTAAACTCATACTTCGGTACACACTATGTTTTGTGGGTTCAAAACTCATTCTACTCATTTCACTAGCAATACTAATTGTATCATTTTATTTAAGCTCTTCTTTAACTGATGAAGACCCTTCTTCCCATTCTAATCTTGCACTCATGCTTCTTAATAATTAGGGTTTAATGGTAATTTTATCATTCTCGTCAATTTTTATCACATTTTTCTTATTGATTTTTGCAGGGTTAACAAACCTACATGAACGATCAATCTCTATCTCCGGCGGATTGAATTTAATTCTCTGGATCTTTTGTATAGAGGTAGGAATTTTAAATTTCTCTACATCTATCATTGTTACCCTAGTCTTTGGATCTATAATACCATCTAATTTCTAGATAATTTTTCATAATATTCTCAATGTATATCCTCCTCTTTTTATATCCATCCCAACTGTTTTTATCATAAGGGACAGAAAGTTTTTAGTAAATTCATCTTTTAAATTCACATAATATCCAGGTCGACAATTGAATCCTACTGATCCATTGTATGAATTTGGCTTTGATTGAGACTAACTACTAGCACCGTAAGCACACGGGTAGCTGTAGTATGGATAAAGTTATCGTTCCTTAGAGACTAATGTAACTTACTGAGCCTTGTCCGTCAGAATGTGCTAAGTAAAATTCTAATTCAAATGGGTCGATTTGAACAACTTCTAATTCACTATTCTGAATCAATCAAAGAGAAAATATGTCTAGGAATTCATAGTTATGAAAGAGTATTGGATCAAAATGAATAACATGGGCTTTTCTCTGATTAATTAATCTCAAGGAATTGTAATCTATCTTGAAATTTGATCTATTCTTTCGAAATCAATCAAATTTGTCTAAACAAAGCAAAAGTCATTCTTTCAAACTAATTTGCCTCAATTCAAATTTAATATATCGATTACTCGCTGGTATTCCTAACATGTAAATCTCTCTTTCGACACGACTCAATGCTAGGTTTAATCAAGCAGTCTAACAACCAATTGTCACCTTTCAGTTTTTCATTTGTTTGTTTCAAGTGAGTAAGCAAACTTCAGCCAAAAATCCACTCATAACATATCAACCACTTGATAAACGAAATCAAACCAATCATGAGAAGAAGCACAATTCTATAAACTAAAACATGATCCAACAATACTTACAAAAACTACTAAATCCCTAGACAAAGAAAACTACTAAGACATGATAAAGAAATAAACAAAACCAACCAATAATCTGGCGAAATATGAGAGAAAGGCTTGACTAAGATGGCCTTTAACTAAGGGTTTCGAGCTGCCTCAAAAAAAAAAAAAACCAAACATATACACTCAAGATTTCTCACCAAAACTAAAAATCAAACTAGAAAACAACAAAATTTGAGAAAGAAAGAAAACTAAACTAAACTCTAATCTAATGCTTTTGAGTGCAAGGAATGCTCAAGGGGCTAGCTTTCTACTGCTGCAGAACGAGGCTATTTATAGGAGAGCTTGCGTGATCTCAGCCACATAGCCGGAGGAAGAGGAAGAGACAGCAGTTACTGGCTCACCGCGGTCCGACCGTGGTCTGGGTTGGAATCGAATTTCTGCTCTTTTCGTGCTCCATAGGCGTAGCAACTCATGGGTGTCCATGGGGGAGGTCAAAATACATCTATTTATGATCAAATGCTGGGTAAAAAGACTTAAATTCCTACAAATCACATCAAACAACTATACCCAAGCATAAATCAAGAATAAGAGTGTAAATAATAAAAGTAAGCACATAATTCTCCTAAAAATTAATACAAAATAGCCTTAAAATGATGTATACATTAAGCACTTATCAAACTCCCACATGCTTGAACTGTTGCTTGTCCTCGAGCAATATGCTAAAAAATAAAACTAAAAATTTACACAACCTCCTCAGGATAGACATAGGTGACATTTAAATGGCAAAGCCGATCCAAAAGTAGCCCAAAAATGCAAAAATCATTAATAAACAGATTAAGGAATATTTTGAAAACCTTTTGATAGACCACAATGTCAAACTTAAATCAATCTTCCTCCAAATCGTCAAATACAATCATTCCAGCCTATAAAACAAGTAAGGCTAGTAAGGCCGATGGAACCTCACTAGTATGTGCTCTTATCACTCATGTGTTTAACAATAATGAGGTTCTCACAATTCTCATTTCTTAGACTCAAATCTACCATAAGCTTGACAAGATTCTCAAATCCGCCATCACTAAAATGCAAAACACACTAGACAACCATGAGGACTTTCATAGGGATGTAACAGGCTATGGGTAAAGGTTAGAGGGGAACAAATGTTTTGAAAATGAGGACCTAGAAGCCATAGATTAAGAGCTAAACAATTCCAATACATCGTATTACATCCTTCTTAAACCATATCAATTCATCAACAAGATAAATCCCAAATTGAAGAGAGAAAGAGTCAAAAATCACAAATAACTTATAATCCTAACAAGGCTAACACTTTCTTTCAATGCTTTTTTTTTCTTCTTTTGTTTGTTTGTTATTTTTGCTATTGCATCACTTTTTTGTTCATTTTTGCTTTGTTTTTTTTTCTTTTTCTTTCTTTTTCTAAAAGGATAGCCAAGAGAAGATCCATAACGGACTTTAAATTTCAGCTCTTCTTCAAACTTTGTACAATAAAATAAGGAATTTATCAAAATCTCACATCCCTGCACCAAATAGCCAAAATTCATTACAAGATAACAATCCACCTTACTAATGCCTTATGATGTATAAGAATGGAACACTCCTCTAACCTTAGCTTAAAGGTAAGACAAGTATTTGGCCATAGGCTATAACAGGAGGTTTAAATAAAAAAAAAAAAAACAAATATAAGCTCAAAGGGGCTAGCAAGAGATACAATACACAACAAAGGTAGCTATTTGGCCATGGTTTTCAACGAATCAAAAAAAAATTGCCTCAATCATATTGTCTAAATGCATATGTGAAATGTGATCTTGAATGAGAATCAAAGAAAGTCCTAGAGAAACTATATCAAGGAAGAGTCACACATGAAAGAAAATATGAGACTAAAAATGATGAATAGCCTCTAAAAGCTCAAAATCTCACGGGACATCTACGAAGGTCAAAACTAGCTCACTAGTTAACACATGCCAAAAGTCATGTAAAGACTCATGGGATAAATCAATTCGCATCTAACATGTGGTCAAAACATAGAGATCATTTCAAAAACCCATTCGCAAACATTTTATGCATAATTCAGGTGAATCAAAGGATCAAATTAGACCATATAAATATACCAAATCTATAAATATCATCATCTGAGGATTTTTTTTCTTTTTTTCATAATTTTTTTCATTTTTTATGGATGCTCCTACAAACAATGCAAACTACAAATGCAAAGAAGCTAATAAAAGAAAGAAACTAAAATGTTACCTAGAATAAAAAGAAAACTAAATGCACTACTAAACAAAACTCAATAATAAAATCAAAAACTACAAAAACTACCACTAAAAACATATACAAAGCACAATCACACCAAAGCAAAAATAGGCATCAGATGCCAGATATAATTGCCCCATGCTTGAATCATACACTTCCCTCAATGTGGGCACAGAACAGAAAAAGGGAAGGGGAGAAGCACATAGCATTCATAAAGGGGGTGGTGGTGGAGAATGGGGTGGTTGACCATAGGAGATATGCCAATCTCGCGCAGGTCTTTAGACATGTCCTATAGTCTTAGAAATATTGGATCTGGGAAGCAAGCAACTCACGAAGCTCATCGTGGCGCTCTTGGATAAAGTCCCGAAGAGCGGCAGTCTCAGAAGTAACAAATGCTCGGAGGGAAACTTGCTCCGCTTAAATTGATCTAAAGGTGTCTTGAATATCAGAATAGTCTGGAGGAGGTGGTTGAGAGAAAGAACTAGGTCCAGCTTAACTAGAGTAAGGAGCTGGATGATGGGATGTGGGTCGAACAACCTCGTCATCACCAAGTACCCAATAAAGGTTACCTCAGTCAAGAAGGGTGGTGCGATCGACATTGGGGAGCGGCAAAAGCTGGTCCCCGGGGTAAATCCAACATAAACGGCTAGCCTCAACTTTACAAAAGTTCATAATCTCAAAAGTAGCTTGATCAAGCCGCTTAGACCTGAAAACCCTATCCTTAGGGTTGGGCTCAACTCCCAAAAATCTAGCAATAGTAGTTATAATCCTACAAATGACTATCCTACCTTTAGTGCTAACAGCAGCACTATGTAATTGTCTAGCTAAAAATGAACTTGAGTCAAGCTAATCACCATCAAGCATATAGGATAAAAAGTACAACTCAGAAAGTCTCGGACATTCAAACCATTGTCCCCAGCAAACAAAGAACAAGCCAAAATACGTTGGGCTACTCTAATGTAGGGGTTCCTAATATGTGTGCATTTTGATGAACTGATACTGCACCTAACATTCCCTGAAAGTTCACCGAAAACGTATTCAGGTTGAATTCACGGGGGACTTGGCGGTGTGATAAATCTGTGTTAGGTGAAAAACCGAAAATAATGTTGAAGGTACCTAAGTTCAATTCATACAATTGTCCCTACAAATAAAATGATATATATCCAACTTGACATTGAGGCCTTCTAGTGACCTCGACATAGAGTATAATAAGGAATTCTAGGGTCAGGTCCCTATATGTATGCTCTTTGAGTTCTAAAAAGTGTCCCATACCACCTCTTACAAACAACTATCTAATATCATCCAACATTCCCAACCAGGCTAACAAATCCTCATCATAATATCTAGTTGCTACAGCCATACATTCATTCAAATAATTATACCTAGCAACATGATCGGGATGCGTTAAACCAAGAAGGTAAGGAATGTTACCTCTAGCATGTGCGGTTCGGGATGCCCTTTGAGGTTGAGGTGGTGCTTAACCTGATGAACTAACCTCTTGGTGCTCCTTTGTCTCTTGTTTGGTGCCATGGTTGCAAATTCTAACCAAAAACAAAACTAGAACAAAAAATGAGAGCTAAAACCTAGAAAATTGAAGAAATTAAAAAAAATGAAGAATAGGAGAGAGAACAGGAGGGGTATGGTGGATGAGATGAGTTTGAAGAAAAAGAAGAAGAAAGAGAGGGAATTTTTGGAGAAAGATGAAAGATTCAGTGAAAGGGGATGATTTAGTATGAAAAGGATTGAAAATGGTGAAGAAATGAGGAAGATTGAAGGTATGAGTTACGGAGAGTTTAAAGAGAGAAAATGGAGGTAGAGAGAGAGAGAGAGAGAGAGAGTATGTTGAGAGGTTGAAGAAGAAGTGAGGGAGAGGAAAGGGTACCGCGGTCAAAAACCTAAACCGCGGGCCGTAGCAGCATAACATGGTCTGTGGCCTTCACCACGGGCCAACCGTGGTGTTTACTGGTCATCAATTTTTTTTGATTTTTCAGGGTTGGCATCCCACAGCCGTGTTTCTGGGGGTACTGACCGTAGCGCCAAGATTTTATTCATATATTGTCTTCTTTTTTTCTTTTTTTTCTTTTTTTCATGTTTTCTGTTTTCTCTCTTTTTTTTCCCTCAAATCACAAATTACAAAAATACTAAAAATAAAAGCTCAAGGAAAGAAAAAGGGAAAGGAAAAAAAGGACTTGCATTGCCTCCCAAGAAGTGCTCTTTTAAGGTCAAGAGCTTGACCCTTGTTCTATACTTGGTCCGGATCAGGTAGTGTATGGACATTACCTTTGTCCCGAACCACAAAATCAAATCTCTTCAGTCAAAGATACCATCTTAAAATTTCTGGCTGTCGGTCCTTCGTCTTCATAACTTGGTGCCATAAGACATAATCTGCATATAAAACCAATTGCTCTTGTGGCCCATCAGATAGGCTACCATCAACTTGCTCAATCCCCACATTAAAATTTGCATCAAAACCAACCATCGGGTGCATAGAGAGAATAATTTTGTGCAAACCTACAATAATCACTCATAGAAGATTCATTAGGAATGGGGGCCTCCACCTCGGGCTTGTTAGGTGGCATAGAAGCAGAAAACTCCACCTTAGCATACCCTCAGTCGGGGTCCCCATAAGAACTCCAGTCAGAATCAGGAGGATCTTTATAATTCAAGACATCCTCCATATCAATCTCACGGGAAAGGAGTAATGCATCCAATATAGAAGAATGAGGGGAAACCAAGTCCACCTCTCTATGACTAAATACAGCAAGGCGCCCTTCTACCTCAAAAGATACACAACCCTCCCTTACATCAATGTGGCAACCAACTGTCGCTAAAATGGGCCGACCTAGGATAATTTGAGCATCGTCATTTTCAGGCATATCAACTATGATGAAGTCCTCCAATGCCCAAATGTCTCCTATATTGACTGGCACATTATCCAATTTGCCTATAGGTTGCGTCACAGAACCATTAGTCAACTGTAGTGAAAAAGGTACGGCTATTAATGGTCCTAGGTGCAGCTTATGAAACAAAGAATAGGGTATTATGCTGACACTAGCACCTAGATCGCATTGATCTCTCAATGTCCAACTTTCCTACAATGCATGGAATAGAAAAACTACCTAGGTCAGAGAGCTTAGGGGAAAAAATGGTGGGGATCTGAACAGTATCATTCTCTTAAATGTAGCTGTCTTGTCATCATTATTTCTCTCTTTATTTCCAGCCATGATTATTTCCCTACCCTATTCTATTGGTGTATCCTCAGAGTAAGTTAAGTCCTCTTCTTCTTCCTTCATGGTAACGTAGTTATAGTGCTTACAAGGATTGGGTTCGGGCTTGTTAGGAAGTCTGTCTAGGGGCGTAGATGAGAAAGTAGCTTTTTGGGCAGTTTGGTTTTCTAACATCCTATTGTGAGTTGTAAGCACATCAACCTTTGAGGCTAATTGCTTAATATACTCATCCTGTTTCTATTGCTCCATAAGCATGCGTTCCATCATCGCTTCCAAATTAGACTTTTGGGGCATTTGAGAAGGGAATGGGGTCTTTGAATTCATAGGGGGTACATTTGATGGGTTTGGATTAGACCTATAAGAAAAATTTGGATGATTCTTCCAACCCGGATTATATTTATTAGAGTAAGGGTCATTGGTTAGTCTTGGCTTCACTACAAGAAAAAGACCAAATGAAGACAGAATCAGTGACGGAAAGCAGTTAATCAGTGACGGAATTTTTACATCAGCGACGGAATTGGCGGTGGAATACGGCTGTCGGATTTTTGCTCGTCGCTAAGTACCCGGCGATGGAATTTCAAAATTCCGTCGCCAGTGGTGATGGATTCAGCGACAGAACTTGCGACATACTTTTTTTGGCGGGGAAAATTGGCGGGGCAGGGGGACGACGGAATTAATAATCCGTCGCCATCAGCGACGGAATCAGCGATGGAATTGCCATCGCTGATGGCGACGGATTATTAATTCCGTCGCTCCCCCGCCCAATAAAAATTCATCCCAATCCGTCGCCATTCCATCGCTAAGTTTCTCTTTTTTAAAAATAAAATCGCTTGTTTTTGATCATATCCGTACATACAAATCAATCCCTGCAAGAAATTTACAAAATCTTCGCACTCAATCAACATCCAATGGCTTTATTCGAAGCGTTCTCAACAATTTCAAGCCACACAAAGATGGAATTTCACATCTAACGCAACACTTCCAACCAAAGGTTTTCAATTCACAAACCACAAGTTCCAAACAAACTTTGTACATATCACAAACTACAAGTTCCAAACAAAGTCTGTACATATCACAAATCATAAATCCAAACAAACCAGAAGTTGCCAGTAATTTAGAATGAAGTTATATATATGTTTGCAAAAGAGAGAGAAGCAAGCGCCAAATGGGAGGGGAGTGAAATAAGCACCAGGGGAGGGGAGTGAAATAAGTAGAAAGGGGAGGGGAAGCAAGCAGCAAGAGATGTACTTCATGAAGAATCAAGCAGAAAAGCCACCAGCTGAAGGAAATCTGTGACTAACTCAATCACCAAGGTCTTCCTCTTCCTCTTCCTCTGCCTTACCATGTTCCTCATTATGTTGTGAGTAATGAGTAAATGGTGGCTGAGATCCCGAGCCAGACGCCTATTGCATTTGAAAGAAAGCTTAGAGGCATTGATCGATGCTCATCATTTGTTGTCTCAGTTGTTGGTTGCTTTGGGTGAGCAATCTGTTGGATTCCTCCAGTTGCTTACATTTCTCCATAACCAACCGGTAGCTTTCAGCTTGTGAAGTTAGCTCACCCCCCAAGTTGGTTACTACACCCCTTAAGTCATTGAAGCTTTAATATGAAAATTGTACTGGATCTTTGAGTGGGACTGAAGTAACCGGATTCCCTCATGTTGACAGCCTCGTCCCCAATGCCATAAATACGACCCTTCTTGTTCTTGAACGTCTTCACCCACAACTCATTTGGGTTTGGAAATGGCTGGTTTGGATCTTGAGAAGTGCCATCCCCGGTCCCTTGAGAGTTGATAATATTTTGAAAATCACGTTCAAAGGATTCCTACAATATCACAACATGTGCACGAAATCATGCATACTGCAATTACTTAAAATAAAGTATACAAGTTCATATTGAACTACCAATGAAGATTGAGAATAGCTAATTGCTTACATATGTTTGTTGTAATTTCTTGTCAACCCAAGGGGCATCTTCTTTGCCTTGGAGTTTGTGAGTGCGACTGAATAATTCAACAATAGTGGACTCCGTCCCAAGTTGTTCCCTCTATGTACGTGCTAGAAAGAATGATGTCAAGCACAACACAAAATATAGTATTAAACTTAAACGAATACGTAGCAAACATTAATTCATTTACCAGACACCGCCTATGCTCATGCATAGGGATTGAGTCACAGGTGTGTGGAGAGATGGGCCACCACTTTCTCACAAATATCACAAAACTAATAATTCATACATAGTTGACCACTTTATTCCACCAACATATCAAATTTCAACTTAAAATTATCAAATCTAAGTGTACATTGCATTGCGTGAAATTTTAAACAAATATGAGCTACAACTTCATACAAACATCACATTTGAACAAAATTATAAACTAAAGCTTCTCAATCCACCAACATATCAACTTTTAAGTTCACATCACCAAACCTAAACCCTAAATTGCATTGAGCAAAATCTCCAACCAAATTTCGACAACATTATCAATTAAAACATTTCATTCCACCAACATATGAAATTTCAACTTCAAACTACCAAACCTCAACCCTAAATCGCATTTACCAAATTCTTGTAACGAATTAGAGCAATAACCTCACACAAATTGCACATTTCAACAACATTATCAATGAAACCATTTCATTCCACCAACATATCAAACTTTAACTTCAAACTACCAAACCTAAACCCTAAATCGCATTTACCCAATCTTGAACCAAATTAAAGCAATAACCTCACACAAACACCACATTTCAACATAAATATGAACTAACTATGAAATTCTAACAATGTAATACAAAAATTTGTAGAAATTTCAAGTTGTTTAGTTGAGAAAAATACATCAATTAACTCCAAAAAACCGGCGGTGAGGGGGCGGCACACGAAGGCGGCGGCGGGGCGGTGACAGACGGTGGGGGCCGGGACGGGTGACCGCCGGTAATGGCTGGGCACGGCGGAGGAGGCGGCTGGTGGCTAGGCAATAGCTGAGCGCACGGTGTCCTCTCTCTCCCCTCAACGCTTCGAATTTTTGCAAAATGAAACCAGAGAAATCTGGTTTCATTTTATAGGGGTGGCGACGGAATGGCAACGGAAATTCCGTCGCCACCCCCTTTTTAAAAAAAAAAATTCATTTTTTTTTGGACGACGGAATTTCCGTTGCCAAGTTTTTATTTAAAAAAAATAATTATGGCGACGGAAATTTCATCGCCCACTGTCAATTCTAATGACGGATTAAAATTTCCGTCGCCATGTCTGTCGCATAATCTGACTTTTTTGTAAAACTATTTTTCAATTGTCATTTCCATCGCCAAATCTGTCGCTATTTTTTTCCGTCGCTAAATTCCGTTATTAATATGAACTTTTTTAGGAGTGGTTGAAATTTTGAACATAATTAACTTCATTAGGGTCTTGAGAAAAAGGACTCCCAACTTGATAGTTAAAGGTCACATGCTCAACAAAACCACAAATTTCACAAGGGGAAGGGGCACTAGAATTCACAACATTAATATTCACTGGGTCCAGTCTTTGAGTCATGGCATTTACTTTAGCAAAAAGTAAAGTAAGTGCATCAACTTCAAGCTTACCTCCAACCCATTTGGGTTGGTCTCGTTTAGTGGACCATTGAAAGTTGTTTAGCGTCATCTCCTCGATCAGATTATAGGCTTCATCCTCAGTCTTGCTCATTAGAGTTCCTCCTGCCGTCGCATCACTAGTGGACCTTATAGACTAGGTCACACCATTATAAAAGTCTTGGATAATCATCCAACGTTGAAGACCATGATGGGGGCACAAACACAACAGATCTTTAAAACGCTCCCAGGCTTCGTACAGCATCTCATCATCTTTTTACATGAAGTTGGTGATCTGATTCCTTAGGCTTGCAGTTTTACTTGGAGGGAAAAACTTGGTGAGAAAGGTTCCTGTCAACTCATCCCAAGTGGTAATGCATCTGGCAAGGAATGTAACCAAACCCTTATCTTATCCCTCAATGAGAAAGGAAATAAGCGCAGGCGAATCGCATAACTGGAGATTCCATTGAGCTTCAATGTGTCGCACAACTCTAAAGAGACCGAGAGGTGTAGATTCGGATCTTCCAAAGGAGTTCCGCCGAACTAGGATTGATGCACCATCGAAATGAGTGCGGGTTTGAGCTCAAAATTATTAGCATCTATAGTAGGGCGAGCGATGCTTGAGACGGTCCCTTGGACTCCAGGAGTAATGAAATCTCGGAGGGACCTTCTTTGGTCACCTTCTCCTCCTGCCATATTTGAATTCCTTCTTGTCGCGCGCCTTTGTTCTGCAATCATTTGCTTTTTTTCTCCTTAAGCGGAAAGTCCTCTCAATCTCAGGATCGAGTTGATACAAGATCAGACTTCACATAAACTAGGAAAAATTCTTGCGAGCACTATCACCAACACTACCAGCGCAGTTCAACAAGAAAAGAAAATAAAAATAAAAGACAAGAAAGTACTTAGTCACTTTCGCAAGACTATCTCAGTAGTTAACAATTTAGTCCCCGACAACAGCGTCAAAAACTTGATTGAGACTAACTACTAACACTGCAAGTGCACGGATAGCTATAGTATAGATAAAGATATCATTCCTTAGGGACTAATGTAACTTACTGAGCCTTGTCCGTCAGAATGTGCTAAGTAATATTCTAATTCAAATGGGTCGATTTGAACAACTTCTAATTCACTATTCTGAATCAATCAAAGAGAAAATATGTCTAGGAATTCATAGTTATGAAAGGGTATTGAATCAAAACAAATAACATGTGCTTTTCTCTAATCAGTTAATCTCGAGGAATTGTGATCTATCCAGAAATTTGATGTATTCTTTTCAAATCAATCAAATTCACCTAAGCTAAGCAAAAGTCGCTCTTTCAAACTAATTTGCCTTAATTCAAGTTTAATATATTCGATTACTCTCTAGTCCTTCTAATATATAAATCTCTCTTTTGAGACGACTCAACACTAGGTTTAATTAAGCAGTCCAACAACCAGATGTCACTTTTCAATTTTTCATTTGTTTGTTTCAAGTAAGCAAGCAAACTTTGGCCAAAAACCCACTCACAACATATCAAACACCTAATAAACGAGATCAAACCAATCATGAAAACAAGCACAATTCTATAAACTAAAATATGATCCAACAACACTTACAAAAACTACTAAATTCCTAGACAAAAGAAAACTACTTAGACATGATTAAGAAATGAACAAAACTACCCAACAATTCGGCGAAATATGAGAGAAAGGCTTGACTGAGATGGCCTTCAACTAAGGGCTTCGAACCGCCTCAAAAAAACCGAACACGTAAACTCAATATTTCTCACCAAAACTAAAAATCAAACAAGAAAATAACAAAATTTGAGAAAGAAAGAAAACTAAATTAAACTCTAATCTAATGCATTTGAATGCAAGGAATGCTCAAGGGGCTTGCTTTCTACTGTTGCAGAACGAGGCTATTTATAGGAGAGCTCGCTTGATCTCAACCACACAGCTGAAGGAAGACGAAGAGACAGCAGTTACAGGCTCACCACGGTCTATGGGGTGCACCACGGTCCGATTGTGGTCTGGACTAGAACCGAATTTCTACTCTTTTCTTGCTCCACGGCCGTAGCAACTCATGGGTATCCATAGGGGAGGTCAAAATATATCTATTTATGGTCAAATGCTGGGTACCTACAAATCACATCAAACAACTTTACCCAAGTATAAATCAAGAATAGAAGTATAAATAATAACAATAAGCACATAATTCTCCTAAAAATTGACACAAAATAGCCTTAAAATGATGTATACATTGAGCACTTATCAGGCTTAATCTCTGCGATAATTTGATTATTAAATTTGGTATGCCTAATACCAAAGAGCAAAGTATAAAGATCAATATCTTTGCCATAATATTATAATAAAGTGATTTGAACTTGGACACTTTCAATATGGACATACCTATACTTTCTATCTTTGTTGTGCTTTAGGATATTTTTCCAATTAATAAGATTAACTTTGCGCACATCATACTCACAATCTTTTATTTCTAAATCCCCTTCCATCATCTCATGTACATACTTACTCTTCAATTGGAAGATGAATTTTTTATAGATTATGTCTTTCTGAATAGGAAGGACCTAATCTCATTTGACTTCTTCATTCTCATTGTCTGAAACAAACGCTTCTCCTTGAAGCTCACCAAGACTAATCGAGCTACTTTCCATCATATGACTTTTTTCTTCATAATCACTTTATTCATATTCATTGTCCAATATAATTTTAATAATTCCTTGTTATTTAGGGCTAGGTCTAGTGCCTCTTATGTGCTAAGCTCAGCATAATCTAGGCTACCTAGGATTTCAGTAAGCTTGTTATTCTTTTTATTTTTGCATTCATTAGCATAATGTCCTAATTTACTACACGCCCAACACTTACAGTTGTTTTTCCTTGTAGGACAATAAGCTGTTTTTCTAAAAAATCTTCATTTTTAAGAATTCGATTTGTTATAATATTTTCTTCTAAATTTCTCTCCCTTTTGCTAATTAAAGCTCTTTTTCTTATAAAATTTTCTTTTTCTTCTCCTTTCGGGTTTTTTTCTCCATTGGTGAGGTGGATCATAATAAGCTAGAAATTACTTCTTAATCTTCTTTTGATTTTGTAGATCAAGATATTGATCATTGACCCATTTTCTTAAATAAGAGATCCTGACCCAATGGTATCAATGACATCTACTCTTTCAAGCCATGCAATGTATTTTTCATAAATTATGAAATTTATAGGATATGGCAATTTGTCATAAAACATACCAAGATTAGTTTCATTATGTCCAATTTTGTAATAATATTGACTAAATTTAGTAATATAATTTTCGAGATACCTCATATTCCATAGTTCTATGTTATTAATCTTTCTTTGTCATTCTTGTATTTTTTCTTCAGAATAAAGTTTAGTACCGATAAATTCGATTTCGATTTCCTTACATAAATTTTCAAACGTAACAGCTGATGTTTCTATCATTCTTAATGCATTGTTTCCATGTTCATTTAAGGAATCGTACGCGTCAACTATAGTGCTAGAAAAACTATGTTCAATGTAGTTTAGAAAATTTACAGCAGTACATGTAATATTTAAGTTTACGACACTATTTATGCCTCTTTTCTAATGCTCAAATATTTCTTCTCTATTACGAGCTCCATCTATATATAAGATGTATCATGTTTGGCTAATTGAAGTAAGGTCAATTTCTTTAAATGTTGTAGTTTCCTTAAGATAAACCTAAAGGAAAAATTGGTTGTATGTCCTACTGGAATATACCTAGGTCTTATAAAATGAGTATTTCTTCTAGAAGGTTCACCAAATTCTTCAGGCTTAGGAATGACATTGTTAACTAGATTGTTCTATATTTCACCTAAGTCGAGTTCTTCTCCAATCTCATTGATCTCATTTTCAGCAATCATTTTACCATATTTTTTATCCAGTTTTCTTCTAACTTCTTCTAATGGTAATACATCAAGATCTTCTACTGTAATCAGATTTCATCTGCTGATATTTTTTTTCTTCTAATTGGATATTATTTTGTTTCTTCATTATCATCAAATAACATGTCATGTTTATCTCTAATTGCGCCCATGATCTTGTTTATCTTCTGGATTTGTTCTTTCTCAAACATATTCTGTAGTTTTTTAAGAGTGTACTGCTTATACTCCATCCTCTTCTTCTTTTTCTGTCTTTTCAGATGATTTTTCAGCTGATTTTTCTCCTACTTTTTTTTGAATTTTTACATCATGTAAAGAAAATGAATTTTTTCTTTTTGGATTTTGGAAAGAATATTTATGCTGAAATATAGTACTAATATTTAAAGTCGATTTTTCGCTGTATCTGATTTTGTTAACTAAAGAAAGATAGATTTTAGATAATTATTTCTTAAGTTCCTTGACTTCAGTCTTAATTTTTGCTAATTCAGCTTTTAATTCTAATATTATACCAGTAATATAGTTTAGTTGGGGTGCTACTGAAGTAATTCCTTTTGGTGAGTGAACATGTGAATACTTCGGACCAGAACAAGCAGGTGATGATTGAAGTATTAATCACAGTTAATTAGCTTAATTAGTCATTAATTAGCTTTGGTCACATGGCTCTGATACCAGATGAAAGAATGACTTAGAGTAGTAATAGTGAGCAAAATATCACATGCACAAATTTAGATTTTTCGAAACTAAGTTTTTATGAACTGAGGTTATATTTGCAAATATGAAAAGTTATGGGAGCTATATAAAAATATCAATTCTAATTTGTCTCCCAAAAGTTCATAGCATAATAACTCAATGGTCCTACTAGTTGACTTTTCGAAATCTGGTCCTACAAATGAATGCACCAAAGTTCGATGCTCCCAAATGTAAATTACCCTTTTATTGTTTGATAAATAAATAAAAGCAACATATATCTCTCTCTCTCTCTCTCTCACACACACACACACACACACACATATGTAAATGAGTTCAAACGCTGTGGCCGTGACACATGTCATGTTAAGCATTTATTAAGATTTTATTTAAAAATAAATATTTAAATAATATGTGATTTAAAGTCATCACAATGAATACTATCTTTTCAACTACTTTAATTAAGGAAAGAAGGTAAATAAATTACTGATATGTTATTATTATTATTTTTAAAACTTCAAATTATAAGATTAATCATAATATTTCTAAAATTCAATGTCGAGTGCAAAAAACACTTCAACGTTAGGAATTAATAAGCAACCAAAAAAAAAACCAAATACAACCTAGTTTGAACAAATTGTGGTTCCTTATCATCTTTAGGTGAGTAAAAAAAAAAATACTGTTGGGTCAAGGAATTGTTTTATATGTTCAAAAATTCCTTTAAAAACTGAAGTTTGGTGAGAAACCTTTTTAAATAATTATTTTTTGTACAATTAATTGGGATGAATAAGCTTCGAGCATTCCCACTGCAAGGAATGTGTGTCACAAGTGGGCTCCAACATTTCACGCTTTTGTTTCCAGTGCATGAAACGACTAGCGCAGCATGCAAGTTGGAATAGACTGACTTGCCAACCTGCGAGCTGCATTTTTTGTCTTCTTATGTAATTTTTTTGGGGGGTGGAATTTACGTTTTAGGTGGCTAAAAAAAGACTGTATGTTATGAGGTAGGCTACATGACAAATATTTTTTTTTTTAATAATCAAGTTGGAGTTCCATGGGTTGGAAAAGTAAAGAAATGCAAGTTCTAAAAAATGAAACTATGATTAAAAATGCTTATTTTTCACTATTTCAAAGTAAGAAATCCTTAAGAGCAACTGCATTGATAGGCCCGCACTCCAAATTCCTTGCTTATGGTCCATAAATTTCTTTGCATTCATGATCCACATGGACCGGCCTGTCAGCAGGCCCCTGCGCTGCTTCTCAATTTTCCTTTGTTTTCCAGCTCACTCGTGAGACATGATCGTTTTACTTTCAACCATCAACTTTAAAAAAAAAAATGACCATTGGCCTTTTTGTGAAAAAAGGAAGAAGGATCAAATGTGATCGTTGGGCTGATATGGCGAAATAGAGTGGTTGCTCAGGCGTGCAACGGCTAATTTCTTGGCCTTTACAATATTTTTTTGGTTTTATCCTTTAAAAATACATCATGTCACTTGTGAAAAATCATACGCGAAAAAACTCAATTTTACCTTTTGTGAAAAATTTGTGAAGTTGTAAAAGAGGATTGTTAACAAAGTGAAGAGAAGATGGAAGTTTGGTATTTTCTAAGTAATTCTGGTGATTCAATTTTAGAGTTTATTTATATTGATATGTTTGTTTTTGAAATTCCTAATGTTATATTTGAATTAATTCATTATTGGTGATTTAATTTTTGTAGATGAATTTGAAGGGAAATTCCAACTAATCTATCACGTGAAACAATTTAAAAGTCGTTCTTCTAATTTCAAGTTAATGTTAAAATTATAGTTATTTTTCATAATATTACCGTTATGATTATTTGTTAATAAAGAATGACATGCTTAACAGTGTTAGATTTTAGTCAACATATATGTTCAACTAAATTTTGAATTATAATGATAAATTTATATGTGGATTGTTAAGTAACGAAATGTTCAAGCTAATGTTAAATTCCTATATGGTAATGACAATTTTTATGGCATGCCTTCTTCAGAATGACAGGAAGTATTAATGACATAAACATCCTTGACCATTCCCCAGTGCTCGATGAGTTGTATCAAGATCTTGCTCCAAAATGCGAGTATGTCATCAATGGTCATAGGTATAAAATCGGATACTATTTATCAGATGGTATTTATCCAAAATGGACAACACTTGTGAAAATTATCCCCTTCATGCAAGGTCCAAAGGCAAATTATTTACTCAATGCCAAGAGGCAGTTAGGAAGGATGTCGAGTAAGTCTTTGGTGTGCTACAAGCTCACTTTGCCATAGTTCGTGGCCTTACTCAATACATGAAGGAGAAAGTCATGGCACTGATAATGAAAACATGTATAATACTCCATAATATGATTGTTAAGGGTGAGCAAGATTTGTATGACCTTGCTTTCGATTATGAGCATGTGGAAGGAACTACCACGGACTCTAATGTTCGACATGACAATCATCTATGCTATGCAACTACTTAAGTAGAACAATAGCAGTTCAAGACCCTGAAACACGTGTGTGTCTTCAGGCCAACTTGGTTAAAGAAACATGGAAGCGACAGAGACGTAGGTCATGATTACATTTTGTAATGTATTTTTGTAGTTGAAGTATTCAATTGCATTATTTTAAGTCGAACTCTTTTATTTTTTTCATTCAAACTTATGTGTTGTATTCAATTTAAGCCAACTCTTCTTGTTTTTTTCTAGTTAAGCTATTGTAATTTTTTAAAAGTTGAACTATTGTACGGTGGACTACTTCTATCAATGAAAATTATTATATTGATGTGTGGTATTTAATATATTAAATTTGCAATTTTACTTAAAAACATTCACTATTTTAGATTAATTATTCAATTTTCAGGAAATATACGAATAATTTTTCTACAACTTATTCACACAAATGACAATACCATATAAAAAAAAGCTAAAACTAATTAAATATGTTTAGTCGTAGAGTCTATGAAACATGTTTTGTTTAGTGATCCAGGTTGCTGATCTATGAGATATAGAGGAGAGAGAAAACGTTGGATTGCAGGATGATGTGAAGAGTGTCTTCATTTATGATCTAAAAGCATGGATCACCAACGCAAAAGTTCTAAGAAAAATCACTATGCTTTCAACTCTTTCTGATTTTTCCCCATCTGGTTGGGACCAGAGGTTCAAGATTGATGTTGCAATAGCATCCAAATTATTAATAACTTCTAGTCTCATAGAAAGATCCACACTAAAAAGTTAATACCTTTTTTTTCTCTTTGACAATGCAAATATATACCTCAAAAAGACTAAGTTCTTCAAGCTTGAAAGCAAAATAGCAAAACCCCACCCCCACCAATAACAGAATAAATTACACAATGGTACCTTTAATTTTGGGTAAACTATTTTAAGGACCCTCGGTTTTTAGAACTAATTATAAGGTATCTTGACTTATAAGGTAACTAATCGAAAGGACCTTATAAGTGTTTGTAAACTATTTTCAGGGCCAATTCTGCTATTTTAATTCATACTTTTCATATTTGCATATTTCACCCCAATCCTTAAAAACTTATTTTCAAGATTTTTAATTTTTTGCATGTGTAATTTCTCTCGTAAGTACTACTTAAGGCCTTCTTTCAATATGTAATATCCATCATTTTTTATATTTGCGTATTTGACCTCAATTCTTAAAAATTTATTTGCAAAAATTTTAATTTTGTGCATATGTAATTTCTTTCATAACTACTACTCGAGGCTCTCTTTCAATTGGTATCAGAGCTACGTGACAAAAAATAATTAAGATAATTAAGATTAATTAATAGTTAATTAAGTTAATTAACTGTGTTTAATGCTTGCATCGTCCTTTACTTGTTTTGCTACTAATTATTCACATATTATGTACTCACGAGAAGGAACCACTTTAGTAATACCACAATTAAACTATATCACCTATAGTTTTAGAATTAAAAGTTGAATTAGTAAAAATTGAGATTGAAATTAAGGAGATTAAGAAGCACTTGTGTGTAATCCATCTTTTGTTAGTTAACGAGATTAGACATAGTGAAAAAAACTACTTTAAATATTAGTACTCCATTTCAGCATAAATATCTTTTCCAAAACCCAAAAATAAAAATTCATGCCCTTTACATGATATAAAAATTTAAAAAGAAGTAGGAGAAAAAGCAACTGAAAAATCATCTGAAAAGGAAGAGAAAGAAGAAGAGTATGGAGTATAAGCAGTATAATCTTGAAGAATTACAGAGTATATTTGATAAAGAACAAAATTCGAAAGAATTAAACAAAATTATGGGCACAATAGTTGATAAACAAGATGTATTATTTGACGACAATGAAGACAAATAATATCTAGTTAGAAAAAGAATTACATCAACATGTGAACCTAATTAAACTAGAAGATTTTAATATTATACCTTTAGAAGAAATTAGAAGGAAACTGGAAAAAGAAATATGATGAAATGGTATTTGAGGACGAAATTAATGAGATGGAAGAAGAACCTAACATAGATGAAATCGAATCCAATCTAGTTAACATTGTTCCTAAACCTGAAGAGCTCGGTGAACCTTCTAGAAGAAATACCCATTTTATAAGACCTAGGTACACCCAGCAAGATGCACAACTAACTTTTCTTTTGTATTTATCTCAAAGAAAACCACGAACATTAAAGAAATTGACCTTACCTTAACTAGCCAAATATGATACATCTTAAATATTGATGGAGTTCGTGATAAAGAAGAAATATTTCAGCATTCGAAAAGAGACATGAATAGTGTACTAAACTTAAATACTAAATGGATTGCTGAAAATTCCTAAACTATATTGAGCACAGTTTTTCTGGCACTGCAGCTGACTAGTATGACTCATCAGATGAGGAAGGTAAAAACGTATTAAGAATGACGGAAACACCAGCTGCTATGCTCAAAAAATTATGTAAAGAAATCGAAACTGAATTTATTGGAGCTAAACTTGATTCCGAAGAAAAAAGCTAAGGAATGGCAAAGAAAGATTAATGATATAGAATTATGAGATATGAAATATCTGAAGAACTATATTACTAAATTTAGTCAATATTATTATAAAAATGGGCATAATGTATGTTTTATGACAAACTACCATATTCAATCACTTCTATAATCAATGAAAAATATATTACATGGCTTGAGAAAGCAGATGTCATTGATACCCTTGGTACAAGAATTTTTCATATAAGAAAATGGGTTAATGATCAATGTCTTGATCTCCAGAAGCAAAAAGAAAAGGAAAAAATAATTTCTAGCCTATTGGGATAATCCTTACAAATGAGGAAAGGAACCTGAGAGGAGAAGAAAAAAGAAATCTTATGAGAAAAAGAGCTTTAAAAAGCAAAGAGGAGAGAAATATAAAAGAGAATACTATAACAAATCAAGCTCTAAAAAACAAAGATTTTGTAGAAATGCCGCTTATTGTCCTATCGAATAAAACAACTGTAAGTGTTATTCATGTGGAAAACTTGGTCATTATGCAAACACACGCAAAGATAGGAAGAATAACAAGCTTATTCAAGCTTCAGGTAGTCTAAATTATTTGGAGCTTAGCGGTGGAAGAAGCACTAGATCTAGCCTTGAAAAACAATAAGAGAATTGCTAACATTGTATTAGACGAAGAAAATAAAAAATGTGACTATGAAGAAACTAGTCATATGATGAAAAGTTGCTCCATTGGTCTTGGTGATCTTCAAGGAGAAAAATTTATTATAGATAATGAGAATGAAGATGTCAAAGGAAAATAAAAAATGTGACTATGAAGAAACTAGTCATATGATGAAAAGTTGCTCCATTGGTCTTGGTGATCTTCAAAGAGAAGAATTTATTATAGATAATGAGAATAAAGATGTCAAAGGAGATTGTGTCCTCAAAAAGAATTTATTATAGATAATGAGAATGAAGATGTCAAAGGAGATTGTGTCCTCCCTATAATTTAGAAAGACATAATCTATGAAAAAAATTCATCTTTCAGTTAAAGAGTAAGTACGTATGTGAATAATGGAAGGAGATTTAGAGATAAGAGACCATGAGTGTGATGTGAGAGAAGTTGATCTCATTAATTGAAAAAATATCCTTAAACACAGCAAATATAGAAAATATATGTATATCCATATTGGAAGTGTCCAAGTGCAAATCATTCCTTTATAGTATTATGGAAAAGATATTTATCTTTATGCTTTGCTCTGTGATATCGGACATATCAAATTTAATAATCAAATTATTATAAGGATTAAGAACAATTCATGTAATGGATCTGTAGGATTCAATTGTCGATCTAGATATTATCTAAGCCTAAAAGATGAATTTATCAAAAACTTTATATCCCTTAAGATAAAAATAGTTGGGATGGACATGAAAAGAGAGGGATACCCACTAAAGATACTCTGAAAAATAATCTACAAATTAGATAATACTATAGATCCAAAGACTAGGTAACAATAATAGAGGCAGAAAGATTTGAAAATTTTCCTCTAATGCAAAAAATTCAAAGGATAAATTCCAATTCACAGGAGATAAAAATCAATAGGTCTTGGATACCTAACTTTGTCGATCCCACAAAATCCAACAAGAAAAATGTCATAGAAATTGATGAAAATAGTAAAATTACCATTAAACTCCAATTATTAAGAAGCATGAGTACAATATCAGAATGGGGAGAAGGGTCTTCATTAGCTAAAGAAGAGCTCAAAGAAAATGATATAATTAGTATGACCAGTGAAGTGAGTAGAATAAGTTTTGAATCTGTAAGACACAGTGTAGACCGAAGTGTAAGTCTAAATAGAAAAGTCATTGCGTACAAACAAGAACTGTTAGTTAACTAATCAATGATGATGAATTAGTCAAAAATATGATTATAGAGATATGTTATGAAGTATCAACACAAATCCTAATGATATCCATATCCCAATAAATGTGTGTTTAGAGGGATATAATAAATATGAATTGTGTGCCTAGATAGATAGTAGTTGTTCTATCTATTTTGAAAAAAAGATCTTCATTTTCAAAATTTATGTGAAAAAAGTCAGGAATCCTTTATAAGTAAGGATAGCTGATAATAGCATAATGAGCCATAATTAAACTATAGAAGGGTTATCTGTAGAAATAGGAGGAGTTCAATACATTATACTAGTTCTATAGGCTACTTACAACCCTTCCATGATATGATTATTAGAAATAATTTTTAGAGGCTATATTCTAGATGTACACAGACTATAAATCAAATAATATTCACAATGAATTGTCACTCAATTCCTATGGGCAAATTAAATAAAGCTTGTACTTATCAAAAGATTAAGTTTACACGTAACCAGCATGGTAAGAAGGTAATACCTGCACAATGCGAAATTGCACCAACAAACTTACTACTTGAGTCATCCATTAAAGAATGTATTGCTGAACAACAAGAGTAGTTATGCAAAGAACTCTACTTTGATAATCCTTTAAAATTTTTGAGAAAAAGATAAGACATTTGCAGATATTACTTTGCTAAACCCCAACACTATTATTCGAGTTAAAAAAAGTGGTGTATATATACCAGGATATCCAAGAATTTGATTAAAACAATCAAAAAACTTCTGGATGAAGGATTAATCAGAAATAGCAAGACTCCTCACACAGTCCCACTTCCATGGTAAGAAATCATGCTAAAGAAAAAAGAGAAAATGCAATAATGGTAATCAATTTCAAAAAGTTTAATGATAATACTGTCTTTAATGCTCATTATATTCCTAACAAATTAATTCTTTTTTCAATAGAATTCAAGGAGCCTCTTACTTCTCAAAAATGAATTGCAAAAGTGGATAGTGAAAGATAAAAATCGATGAAGAAAGCATTCCTTTAACTGTGTTTAGTGCCTCTCAAGGACATTATGGGTGGATAGTAATGCCATTTGGTCTAAAAGATGCATCTGAACTATCCCAAAGAAGAATGGATAATATCTTCAAAGATCTTAATCACTGTCATCTAGTTTACATTGGTGATATCCTTGTCTTTTTAATACTATAGAACACACTACAAAAAATGTTACTTCCCTCTACATTTAATTTTGCTAATAATCACACTTATAAGTGTGGAAATAGTGGTTGCCTACACTTAGGCTAAATGTGGGGTAGCCAAGTGTGTGGAAGTATTCTCCACACTTAATGAAAATGCGGGTAGAGCTACATTTCTCACACTTATAAATGCGAAGTGAGTACTCATTACCCACAATTTATGTGTAGTAATTTTACATTATGCCCACTCTGAAAGATGTAAGAAGTCATAATTTTTCCCACACTTAAAAGTGTTACTAGTGTCGTTTTAATTTTTTAAAAAATAATAATGCTGGTAATTAATATAAAACTTATTAAGTTAAAAATAAAACAATTGTATACCATTGTTCTTTTTTTAATTAACAATTTTTATACTAATTACCAGCATCATCCTACAGAAATGAATAAAATTAACAAACCGACAAATTAAAATAGATCAAACATCAATTAATTAAATATAAATTACACAGTAGTGCCTGAAAAAAAAAGAAGCAATTGTAGACATAGCAAAAAAGACTAAGGCAATCAAAGCTAAATATTCTTGCATTGTTTTGAATCCATCCTGCTAACTTTTTATTATAGCTAAGCTGATTAAAAATTTTATTGCTCTATATACTACCTAAAACTGTACTTGGAAAACATGCCTAACGTATAAGAATATATAAAAAAATCTCCATCTTCATTTTCTTCACTGAGAGAGGTTAGCTCCAAAAATGCAACCTGTTAGATAATTAAAACACAAAAAACAAAAAGAATTATTAAAAAAGATAACCAAAGAGATGAACTAAGATACATATAGCACATCAATCCCATAAGTACAGCACTAATCCACATGGCGATGGAAAAAACTGCACCGTTACTGAGTTCAACCAATAATAGAACTGCGATCAAGTTCAACCAATAGTAGAACCCAAGTGAGTTCATTCGAACAATAGAAACCCAACAGAGTTCAACCAACAATAGAACCACAATCGAGTTAAATTGGCATAGTTATAGTTATCGGCAACAAAGATTTAAGAAACAAGCAGAGGCAATGGTTATGCATGTTGGCAGCAAAGATTTAAGAAACAAGCAAAAGCTTCAAAGTGATTAATAAGATCTCTTTCTATCACATGGATAATATACTCGTACAAAAAGTTTCTAATATGGATAACTTGATCAGCAATGGCATATCCCGCCTAAATAATCTTTAGACCAACCCATAGGACCATCAAACTAACACCTGAGGACAGAGAGTATAACCTGAAACTTTTGTTTTCTTTAGCTTATCAGTAGCCTTCTTTGCAGCAGCTTTCACAGCTCTGTTAGCTTACCTGCCAGCAAATTTCTCTCGATAAACTCCCTTTCATCATCTTTCTGAAAGGCAACCAAACCAATGACTGCTTTAAAAACCAGTAGACAAATAACAAAATATAGTCTATATTTCTTTAAAATAATTGAAGGCTGGAGGCACTTAGAACATGTATCTCCTCAAGAAATTAACATCAACAAGCACAATTTGAATCTCAACAAAGCAATGCGGCCAAGAGTTCAAGATTTATACACCATCACCCCTAGCAAGGAGAAACTGTTTCCAACCAACCCTTGTAATGTTATCGAAAGTGATGAAATAAAAATGTAAGGCTATAGCCATATGCATACCAGCTCCTTGAACAATGGCTCTGGTTTCCCGATCTTATGAGCAGGTGGTAAAATTTCCCAAAGTTTCTTTAGTTTTTCAATGTCTCCATTCTCATGAAAAAGCAATGCTTGAATTTAGGGCATATTAAGCTGCTCAAGAACCGACAAACCATCATAGAAAATACGAATCAACAATGGGTCCATGCACCCAGAGTAGTGTAAAACTAAGCAGCAATCTACATCTGTTAGCTCAACAGAGAAAGATGGCTTGAAAGGCTCTAGCAAACAAGCCAGAAGATATACTAGTCCTGCTGAAGTTCTCATAACAATAGCACATGCTGATGGGTCCTCTTTATAAAGCTTCCATAATTGACTCTCCTGTACAACAGAGAATGACATAATTGCCACACAAACATCTCAAAAAAACAATACTGGACCTGCCAGTGTCAGCCCCCCACCCACAAATAGCATGGCACCACAAGACACAGATTCTACGCAAATGAGGATTACAGAACAGTCCTCTGCTGCATGGAAATTTACCTACAAATATGCATTTCCTTCACTAGAAATGGCCATCGCTATCTTCAATCCCTACTTTAGCTTAACCCGAGTCAAATAAAACCATGAAGATCAAAATCAACATGCATTAAGAGAGAAATACGGGAAGCCATTAGTCGGATGCCCACCCCACAATACCTTCTCCATGGCCTTCACATATTACTCTACAAGATCTCCTACTTTTTTAGCTAATGCCTTAGATAAAGAATGTGATTCTACCCCCGGAGCATCAGGAATGGTAGAACCATAAGCTTAACCTGCCACAAGAGTGTCAAACATTGTAGGATTTCAGAAACGCAAAGCCATATATATCCATAAAAACTGTTGGAAGTTTAGCTCTCTCAATGTTAGCCGAACCTAAAAATAAAGAAGTAAACCAGCCCCCATTGCAAATTTGGAGCAATTGAGCAAGGTCACGTAGGATCCAGAGTTAGAGAACCTTGCACACACACAAGTAGAAAGATAGCTTCCAAGAGACACATAGGGGGGATTTCGATAAGAAAATTGTGACGCAGTTAGAGAGAGAAGACAATGGCACAAAATAAAATATAAAAGCACGTGAAATGCTAACCGAGACCCCCCCAACACACAAAGAAGTTAGCCCCGTCCAGTAGGCTAGTGAGTATAAGATTTGGACCCTTCTTTTTGGGGGAGGGGGGGAGGATGAGGCAAGGTGAGTTTCCAGACTCATTCATCATATGGGAGTGCAGACATAAACCTCCAAAATTTGGTATGCTGGATGCAAGGCCATATAAATCCCATAGAGTAGAAGCTATATGTTCAAAACCAAAAACCAAATAATCTCATACATCCATATTCAACTAAAACCCAAGTGAGCACTGGTGCACCACAATAACATGACTAGACTACAGAAATTAACCAAACAGAACTGTAACTTATTCCACTGACTAACAAGACATATAAAGAACCCTGATGCCCAAGTATAATGATCTCCATGCATTAGTATCATCTATACCTGCTAAAGTCAAGTGATTGGCCTAGTTCATTTCATCTTCCAGGAATATATCTGAGCAGACAAAATGAACATGGCCTTCAAAAGTAAGGAGATTGAACTATCACCCTGTTTTGAGTTTCTATTTACATCATCGATTCATTGCGACAAAAATTAGCAGAAAATCTACCAGCAAGTCCCATTGGAAACACAAAGTACACAACAGCTCCACATTACTTCACAACATGAATGTAATGTTTTTCCTTACCAACATAACAACAATTTACCCAATATGGTATGCATTCTACAGGAATTTCAATGAGCTTTAAGTATCAGCCTACCTGAAGGCTTAGCAATAAAGCTCAATACACGATTTACAAAATTGCCCAAATTACTCAGATGTTCACTATTTAATTTTGCTTGCATACCTGTCCAAGAAAATGTCGTGTTTGAAACCTGTCCACGGAAAGTTAAGATTACCAAGTCTACACTCACATGTACAGAAATAATCGAAAGCTTAAGTTAACAGTTTACAGAGTTGCCAATTAAGTACCTGTGGCTTGTTAGTTAGGAGATAATATCTCCATACTTCAACGGGAATCTTATTGTCCTTGGCATCATTCCCAAAAACTCCAATGCCCTTACTTCTAGAAAACTTCCCTACAAAATCAAAAAAGAAACTGCAATGCTCCATGGGTGTAAACAAAAAGTCCATGTCTAGATAATGCACAACAAAAATCTGATGGCTTTCAAGCCAAAGCAACATCAAGAATTTGTTTAGACGGAAAGAACTAAAGACAATGATTAGCTACACATCTAACTGTTGCTTATGGTGATATAATTACAACCCAAAGCAACACTAGTAACAGACACCAAAAGGTCATATTAACTAGTTCAATAAAACTCTGAGCACATAGGTTCATCATATGAATTCGACCATCTATAGAAAATTCTAGTAGAATTATGGCAATTTAAAGGGATAGGACAAGTTAACAAACACCCACTTCTATCTGCATATATCAGGAGAGATAGGCACTTTGATTAACTAAGCCTTCAATCTCTTCAAATCCACAATCAGGAAGCCCTAAAATCAGAAGATTCTAAGAGTAATAGGTTGAAGAATTCGTTCGATTTCTCGAATTTTGAGTGAATAGAGATTGAACGAATGAATTTGTTTACCTTTCTTCACGAGTTTGGATGTGAGGCTTGCCCAAATTCTTCTTCAATTTCGGCCGACTTAATCAGGAAGCCTTCAATGCCTGGCTCAAATTCTTCTTCGACTTTGGAGGTCTCAATTGGAAATTGCTATTACAACATGTTTCTTAGTCAACCCAGCACTTCATCGATTTGATCCATTAGCGCAAGAATGACTAAACTGATCAGATTGCCCCAGTGCCCAAGCCTTCAATTGATTGATTGAATTGATCAGATCGCTCCAGTGATTTTACCCAGTTCTTTAAACATTAGGGCAAGAACGAATGTAGCCGAGGTTTTGGAGTGAAGGAAGAATTGAATTAGCCATTTTTTAAAAAATTTTTCTCTATTGGCTAGGTGCATTGTGTTACTCACAGAGCTAGACGATGTCGCAATTTTAGTGTATTCATTAATTTTTTAACCGCAACAAAAATATTTCTACATAAATATTGATAACTTTTGTAAAAACTATTTGATAATTAATATAATAAAAACTAATTAAAATTTTTTTTGTTAAATTCCCCACATTTAATAAGTATCAGAATAAGTTTATTACTTTCCCACACTTGTTAAATGTGGAATCAAGAATATTATCAAATTTTATCATTTTTCTCTCTACACTTCAATTAAATGTAGTGATGCAAATGCGGGAGGATGTATTATTTTTTGTAGTGACAGCATAAAGATGATGTCCTAACTATCACCCAAAGATGCATCGATCATGGCATTATTCTTGATAAGAACAAATGCATTTATGCTAACTAAGAAATTGAGTTTTTAGGTCTAGAAATAAAAATTGGACAAATCATCCTACAAAACCATATTCTAGAAAAAATAGAAAATTTTGCTGAGAAGATTGAAGGCAGGAAGCAATTAGAAAGGTTTCTTAGATGACTTACCTATGATTCTGATTTTATTAAAGATTTAGCAAAATTGAGAAAACCATTGAGGCAAAAACTCAAGAAATAAATAAGTTGGATATAGACCCCCTAGCAATTCAAAGATCTTCAAAAAACGTGTAAAAATCTTCCAACCTTCATTTGCCTAATGAAGAAGATAATTTAACTTTTAAGATAGATTCCAGCAATGAGCGTTGGAGTGTAGTACTCAAAATCAAAGAAGGAGAAAAACTCCATAAATATTACAGTAGAAGTTTTAATAAAGTAGAATGCAACTTTCCCATGATGAAAAAGGAAATCCTTACAACCATAAGGGGAATTAAAAGTTCCTAATCTTTTTAGCCATAAAACGTTTTCTTATTCGAACTAATTACAAAGGAGTACTTGGTTTTATAAAAAAGAATTTATCAAACATGCAAGCGCAAGTGAGATTACTGCAGTGGCAATTATGGTCTAACCAGTTTTCTTTCGCTATTGAATACATATGTACATATATACATATATGTGTGTATGTGTCTATATATACATATATATATATATATCTGTGTGCGTGTGTGTGTGTACATGTGCGTGTATATGTGTATGTGTGTGTGTGTACATATATATATATATATATATATATACATTATACATATATAAATGTGTTGTGTGTGTGTGTGTGCGCCTATATATATATATATATATATATACATATACATGGACACACACACATACACACACACACACATATATATACACACACACACACACACAGATATATGTGTGTGTGTGTGTGTGTGTGTGTACACATTATATATATATATATACATACATACATATACATATATGTATATATGTGTGTGTCTATATATATATTTAAATATTTACACTTACATAGACATATATAAATACATATATATGCATACATATACGAACGTGCGTGTATGTATATATAAATATATATATAT